>MU161003.1:43344-55150 GCA_015888305.1 Antheraea pernyi
TATTGGGGCCGCCGCCTATCAATATGGCGACACCTCTCGCTCTCCTACGTTACCGGCCCGCGGTTAGGTGGGGTGAGGTGGAAATGAGGTGAGACGTGAGGCGAGGCGACGTTCCCCGGCGGTGGGCGGGCGTAGAACTCTCGAAGGTGGTAGCGAGAGCGCCGGTAGCCCGCCTCGGTGGCGACAGTCGGATGCCGGTGATATCTTGAAGGTGCCTCGGTGATGTGCAATGATGCACGAGTCAGCCGATGAAGGTGGTGGATTATGAAGCGGAGGTCGGGGTGGTCGCAAGAAAACACCGTGGTTCTCGTATAATGACCGCGTCCCCGAGCCAACAGAGCACTACTACTGACGATGAAGACTTCTCGATATTATTATTCTATATTATGTCAATGAGGTGTACAAGCACACTGCTCGATATTACTGCTTGACTTGTACAGTTGAACTACTCGATGTTATTGCGATGCCTTGTGCAATCAAACTATGTTGTTATCTCAATGATATGTGCGATCAAACTACTCTATGTTACTTTGATGCCTTGTGCAATCGAACTACCATCTATGTTATTTTGATGCCTACGCCCTGGGCAAGCCGACCATCTGATCTAATGTCTCTCTTCCTTTTTCTTTACTCTGATGCAAAATGACATGATGATCACTAGAGTATTTAAGACGTGAAACCATGACGAACAAATAAACCCCAATTCACATCTTATTATATACTAACGCGCCGGGTGGACAGTGTCCGTCCCTGAAAAAAAAACCTGATAAAATATATACCTGAAGCTTCCTCGTGAATTACTTTATCTACTAATGAAACCTGCATGAAAATTCGTTAACTAGTTTATGAGTTTATCGCGAATAGGCAGACAAACAGAAAGACGTAGCAAAGGGCTTGGTTTTATAATATGTAGTGATAAATTAAGTTATAGAAGTCTACCGGTGAAAAGTCTAGCGGTGAACGCCCGTCTAACTATTGGATACTTACTAAAACTATTGGATATTTAAATATTTATTTTTGTTTTACCTATAATCTAGAATAAAAATTATCACTTATCGTATAATATTTTTTTTTTATAGCAAAAGGAGGCAAACGAGCAAGTGGGTCACTTGATGTTAAGTGATCACCACCGTCCATAGACACTAGCAACACCAGGGGAGTCGCAAGTGCGTTGCCAGTATGTGTATGGGGGAGGGGGAGGGGGAATAAGGAACGGGGGTTGGTAAAATATGAAGCGATGTGTGCTTTCTTGCCATGGAGAAATTGGGCAAGCGATGTTATGTTAAGTTTTTACTCCTGTACATGAAATAACCGACGTCACGGTTCCAATATAGTTGTTTGCGCCTTTTCATGTCACATATGAAAACTTGAATAAATGAAAAATATATGCGTCGTCTCGTAATATGCGTTTATTAATTTACAATGGACTGTTGATTGTAATGAAATTAGCGCTTTGTTCTTATTGGGTCGTTCTTGTATCACGCTTCAGGTGTCGCCGTCTTGATTCTAAACGTGAACGTTCTGAGCGTTCTTATCTAAGATTTTACTAATTTACAGGATAAAACAATATTCCGAAAATAATATACTGTACTATATATCCATTAAAATAAGCTACGAATTCGCATGCAATTAGTAGTAAAGTGAGGAGAATACAGTGCTGTAGACGGTGCGAGTCTGGCCGACGGCCAACAGAAAGTGGCCGCTGTCTGCTTTTCCCACTCTCAATTGTGCGAGAGAATACTAAATATTTCGTTTAATAGCTTTTCTACCCTTATTTTATAAATCTTTATCGTACTTCACTTAACATTTTATTTCTATCCGTTAAACATTTCATTAAAGCGAGACCTTAAATGCTTTGATTTGAAACTTTTTAGTGTAATATTTATACATATCGTTTTTTTTTTTATTTATACCTGCTTTTTCTATATTTATATGAGTGAATACTTGTTATTAGTCTTTAACTATGTTACTGTTTTGTTATTTTATTAATGTTAGTTGTAAGTTTTCGTAAATATTTAGTAAAAATATAATAAAACTAGCCTCCGCCCGCGACTTCGTCCGCGTGGAATAGTTACTTTGGTCTAACTTTTTTTTCTCGGACTGACTACGCTATTGACCTAGCAAGGTCTTAACAGCTTCACCTTTGGTCTAACGCTAACACGCAGCGGAAGCTCTCAAGAGGAAAATTCCCCAATTTTGAAACATTCTTCATTAGTGCTCCGCTCCCATTGATTTTACCGTGATGATGTAATAACCTTCCTCGATAAATGAGTCATATAATAATGTAATAACTTTTCAAATCCCACCAGTAGTTATTGAGGCTACCCCTACAACGTCACGAACTCACAAACTTTACCTGTTTATAATATTAGTATAGATTATAAATTTGACGAGAATGCTAAAACGGTAGAATTTACATAACAACGTGACACTAGATTTTTATTTAAGAGTGGCTCTGTTAAAGACGAATAAATAAAATATTATTAGGTAAAATGGGAATAATATAAACATATGGCGATTGAAGTGACGATGGATTAGTTCGGTGTTCAGACATCGCGTCGATGGACGTAAGTTTGAATCCCAGCGATTAAAGCTTTCGGTGAAGTAAAACAGCGTGATGAAATGATGGCACAATGGTAGAGTTTTTTTAAAGACGGCCTGGCTAGCTACCACCTTCGAGTTGGAAATCTGACACCAAGCACCTATGGGTGTGTTCTGATAGCTGCACTTGAAAGCTAGTTCCTCTAGATTTAGCGTGTTTACCATCTTAGACCACATAGTTATTTAAAAGATGAAATTGTGGTCACGGGACGTCTGGCAAATGTGAAACATCGTAATTGTTCGAATTGAATGAATCTCAAATTACACTATAGGTATGCGAGCTCAGTGCGGCAAGAGAGATTGCGCACAGTCGCTTGCGCATGGCATCGCGTCGCCAACTTTCACACATACACCACAGCTTATATCGCCACGGCAACAACCAGATTTACCCTCGCCTATTTCACATCATAATGGAAATAAATAATTTATAACATAAATAGTATAAGCATTTGCCAGCATTTTGTGAATCTGTGAAAATATTTAAAAAATCGATTTCAACGAATACATATCGACATCAATGTTAAAGGTTGTTATATAAGGTTCTTAAACACATTATTGCTCTTTGAAGCACTTATAAATTAACTTCAATTTTTGTTACTTACTTTTAAACTTTTTATAGTAAAAGCGTGCATTCTATCTGGCAATTGTCCAATTTAAAGCGGTACTGCTAGCAATTGACGGTGCCAATTGTGTTCACAACTTTCCGTGGAAACTTCATGCCGTCGATTCTAACACTTTTATATGCACATTCACTAACAGCCTTGAATATTATCTTCGTACGTTTTTAACTTAATATAAATCCAACAAATAATAAATATTTAAAAGTAAACTCCATAGTTCATTATTTTGTATAACTAAACTCAGGGTATTAAATTCTATTCTTTCAATAAAAGATGAGTAGCATGATCTCATACTATACTTTTTGTTTATTGTGCACCTTATTATATATCCGATAACGTTAAAATAATTTGATAATTGTATTCAAAACGAACGAATTATAGTTTCACAACTTATAAACCGAATAAATCACTACCTTTCGATATCTCGTTATAGAAGTCTTGGAGTAATAGACATAGAAGTTACAGAACCCTAACTAAATTCAAGTTATTTGTTTCCTGTTCAATTCTTAATATGTTTTTCAAATGTGGGATGTACAAATGACTTTGTATAACCACCTTTTGTCCGTGATTTTGGCCATCTTAATATGTCCATAACAGGTCCATTTTCCTGTACTCCAGGCATCGTTCTGCGTCGTCTAAAAGAATACCGTCTAAAAGATATTTTTCTTTCTCACGGGAACCCTTTTCTCTAGATAAAAGGTACTCTATGTCCTTATCGACACCTCTGATATCTTGTGCGTAAAATTTCATGATTTTCTATTAAGCAGTTGACGCGTGAAAGCGTAATAAACAAACACATCTGCAAATATATATTACGTATCGATTTTTAATCACCACGATAAAAACATTGAAAGAAATAGAAATCGTTATTTTCATATCTTTTATTTGAAGACAAAACCATATAATAAGATTGATTACCATTGTCGAATAGTGGGACACGAAGAAAAAAATGACGTAATAATTTTAAGGAAAACTGTGGCTGGGAATGCCTACAATAGTAAAGGGATGAATGGGAAGATTAGGGGGAGGCCTACGCCACGGAGGGGAGTACTAAAATTAAAGATAAAAATATGAACAACATGCAAATGGAAAGAAGATACTTGTTGATTAACTTAAGTGTATGATACAGATTATATTGTAGTAAATAAAAGACTTTTTTATTTCATGCTACTGATCTCAGATGCTTCTATGGTGGACCAATAATAATAATACTAATTACAAATAAATGTCTTCTTTTAAATCCAATCAATATATATTAAATCGAGAATCCTCCGTTACCATAATGAAAACTTCATAATCCCAATGCATTAATGGTACAATCAAAGTTTGCAGAAACCCAGAAACTGCGATAGTTCTACATCTAAGGGTTCTTAGAGGAGTAATGTTATCTTTACTGCACTATTCACGAAAGTTCGGATGTAACTTCGCTGACCACTGAGAGTTCTGATGATAAGTAATGTGTTAAGTTTAGAACCAAAGTTTTCGTTAGCCACAGCGGTGACAGTTTGTTTGTAAATGTGAGAACTCTGCTAACGTTTTAGCTAGTACGAGAGTTTACTATTAAAGTATTTGTTGATTTGGAATTTGGCTCCAAACCAAATCATACGTTTCAGATGAGTACGAAGGTAATTCTATGAAAAGTATTTCATCGTCTTCTTATAAGAATTTTGTTTTATTAAGTATATTGGTTTGTCTGTCTGGATGTTTTTTTATCATATATATAGTCTTATATTCACACTAATATGGCAAGATGCAAAGGTAACTCTGTTCGCTTTCTGTCTGTTCTGTCTCTTTGTTATCTTTTCACAAGGAAGCTTCTAAATCGCTCGCAATTAAATTTTATATCGAGAGTGACGGAATCAAGATAAAGGTATTTTTCATCATGAATATACAAAAAAAGTATCCAGACGAAGTCGCAGTAAAAACCTAGTGAACAATTATTTTAGGATGGTATTACATTTAATAATTTTACACATTTTTTCAGTGAGTTGAGGCTTTATTGAAATGTTAACTCATGTCGACTTGTAAAATGTAAAGATTCTTATCTAATTAACATATATTCCTTGGAATTAAATAGCAAATTCTTTATTCCTGACAATAAACAACTCTTCAGAATAATTATAACTTGGCAAATTGCAAATTTGTAATGGTAGCCTATCTTCAGATTTTTTGCTACTATAGTTTTTGAGATTTTATTATTATTTTAGTATTTAGTATATGTGTTCATGTTTTTTTTTTCTTTCTTTCTTCTTATCTGCAGACTCTCGGTCCGCACCATTTTTCTTGCTATAGTTTTATTTAATATGTAAGTTAAAAATCGTAAGCATCTATTGGGTAGTTTTTTTAATATATATATATTTATTTAGCTGTTTTAGACGTTATTTGTGTGTTCATGTTAACTTAGAAGCATTAAATGGATTGCACTTCTGAGAATTGTCACAACTTGATTTAAAATATACTCTACCGTTCAAAGAGCAATATTTCAGACCGAGTTGCAGACTACACTGGTAAAACCTAATATAACGTATTTCGCAAGAGAAAAGAAATATCGACTATAAAATGGTAAATTTAATGTACTAACCTTAGTGTAAAGTTAAATATATATTTTTGGAAGAGCTTGGTATACACAGAGGTCGCTCAGTTGTTTTGGCATCAAAAGAAAGAACACATCTAACGTTTTTTTTAAATCGATATTGAGATTTACGAGATTCGACCATAATTTCTTTTTGAAATTCAATGAGACCAAGAATAATAATAATTTCAGCGGTTTCATAAATTTACTAAAGATAAATTATTTATCAATTAATTATTAATGTATATTATGAATTATAAAATTAACCTAAAATTTGACCAGTTAATTTCAAAGGGCATGTAAGGTAGGGAACATAAATCATGTTAAAAATATTAAATGTAGGATGAAAAACCGAAACGTCATTCTCATTTACATGCGTGTGTATGTTGTGTGTCATTCAAGCCGTAGTGTGAGTAATATATATTTTAATTAATTTAATGTATTTCTAATGCATTTTATATTTAAAGAATAGCTTTGTGCACTTCTCTTTCATATAAACTGTAATTTTGCTAAATTTTAAGTTCATCCGTTCGCGTAATTCGCTTAAGAATGGGTACAAAGATTTGACTTCACGTATTAATATATAAGAAGATATTCGAAATTAGATAGAAAAGATGCACTTAGAAAAGGTGAGCTTCTTTCTGTTGTCAAATTACTGTTAATCGAATAACGAGTTAGACGTGCTTTGCTAATGCCAGACGCTACAGACTTCGATTTTTCACTGGTATGTTTACTTAATTCACTGTAAAGGATATTGCTGTGATTATTTGTATTATTGCGTGATTATCGACTCGTTGTTTCACTGTTTTTTTTATATAGTAGGAGGCAAACGAACAGGTGGGTTACCTGATGTTAATCACTATCGTCCATAGCAACAGCAGGCGAGTCGCAAGTGCGTTGCTAGCCTGTGATTGTGGAGGGGGAGGAGGAGGAGAGAGGGAGAGGGTAATGAGCAGGTGGGCCTGAGGCGCTCTCAATGACCGAACGAAACGCAACAATGCAAGCACTGCTACTTAACGTGGGTGTTTCTGTGGATCGGGTGGTACTAGCTCGGGAGAGTCGACCCGTTCTAATAGCTTCAACGTGGCTCTACCACCTACAAAAATCTATCTATCTTATTAAAATTAAATAGTAGCTGTGCCCGCGACCTCATCCACGTGAAAATTAATGCAAAAAAGAGCTTGTCGTTTACTGTATATGAGATATTATTTATAAATTGTATAATATCGTATTTCTCTAAGTGATCGAATTGCATTTACCAATCTACTCTTTTCTCGTACTTAAGCCGAGCAGTCATTCAAACTACAATAACTTTTGATAGAATTGACCGATTCTAACGAGACAAAGACTAAACGTTACTCGAGAATATGTACTATGATATTCTTGGTAATGTATTATCGTGAACATAGTACATTAACAGTGTTGTGCGTTCAAAAAAAGATATAGATAGACAGACAGACATTTCTAAAAATAATTAAATTGTATTTTATTACTTACTAGCTAACCCACGCGACTTCGTCTGCGTAAAATCAGTTATTACCGGTTACTATTGTATTTCCAAACTCGAAAAATCTTAAAAACTTAGAACCTAGACTGTAGCGACACCAACCGTTTTAAATTGTGCAACCAAACAGTTCAGCGACCCACTCAAACATATAATGTCTTCCCATTAACCTCTGGATAGCTTCTGTGCCACTCACGACCATGCCCCACTTACTATTCTCATAAGCCCAGCTGCAGCGACAACGCAATAATTTTACCAACTTGTAGTTTTTATTTCGCATTATCTTCTGACCAACTTTATCAATAAACATGCTGTACAAAGTAAACTTTAACCCCATGACATCTCCATTTTTATTTAGCTATTTGTTTTTGTAAGTGGATTTTTTGTAAAGCTAAAGGTAATTAATTTTTTTTGCTACAAATACTTTTATCCACTTCTACGTTTCAGACATAATTTTCAATATCAGATCAGTAGGACCAAGGATTATTACTCCGAACATCCAAACTTTACCTGTCTTCACAGTATTAGTATAGATATAGTATTGAATGGCAAATGAAAACGCCTAAACTAATTATTCTAATCGTGAATTTACATCCCTGCATACAATAATTCCAATACTCATCAGTATTTGGAAAAATAAATTTTATCAAATATCGAAACAACACATGTCCTGACAAAACTCTATTTCCGGCGCCACGTAGTCGGGAGTGGGTGCGCCCGCGCCCGCGCAGCTCCCCTCCGACAGGCGCCCGCACGACCCGAGGTCGCCCAGCTTCACGTGCCCACATCTGTACACACCCCTCACATCATCAGTCTGTACGAGACCCACTGGAGGGCCATAGGCCTCTTCCCGAAGGAAGTCATGGGCATAATCACCACGCTAGCCCACGACGTTATAGCTATTTTAAACTCCGAAACTACCCAAGCGATCTTCACGAAAGTTTGCATTTATGTATAATTTGATCCAACTTGAGAGATAGGCCATATTTCGATAAATGGCCTCAATATTTTTTTTATTACAGATTAAATGACTGTCAATGTTCATTTTTGTTATTAAATGTAAGTTCCATCACTCTCGAAAGGATGGCGCTTTAATTTAGTTCGTTAACAGAAAACTGTAGGACCGACTGTTACAGATATCACATATGGCGTCATGTTTTAATTTGGAATTTCTTTTTCAATAACTGAGCAGCAAAGTGTGGCCGGGTCAGCTAGTAGTTCTATATGGCCTCCACATATGGTGGTACTACAACAATATTTCACAGGTGCAGGTGTCCTCATGATGTTTTTCTTCATCATCATCCAATAGTGTTACCAATTTAAATTAAGAAATGTACATGAATACTCAAAACTACTTTGGTATATGTCGGGGCTCGAAACTGCGGACATCTGAATAATATTCGGCCCACATACATACAACAAACTTCGCAAGTTGATAATCTTTCAATTAATATTTTTTTATTTACGCAAATAATAATATCCAAGTAATCTTATAAAAGTGTCGTTCCTATACTTTTAAAAACATACTTTATCTAAGATTCTCTTTGTTGTGTATTAGTTTTAATATTATTATTTTATATGTTAAATGTGACCATGAACTACCCCACTATTGAAGGGTGTTAACATTTCAAGAGACACCTTGCATATCTCAGAAATATGAATATGAGCAGTTGTATGTCAAAGATTAGCTTGCATTTTTGACTAATTTGTCTGCAATAACACAAAGAAAATGTCATTAAAATCCATCAAGAATTTCATATACCACAAATTTATGACTTTTGTCATTTACACTGGATTACTCCTTGCGTTTTATGGGACAAAATTACTCTTTGTATGTCAGTTAATATGTCACTTTATAATATTAGTTATCAATGTGTCATGTTTTGTTCAGTGGTTCAAAATTTAAAAATTGGTTCAGAACTTTCAGAGTGATATGCGGACACAGAAACAGACAGAAAGACGGACAAAAATTCTAAATAAGATATTTTTGGCTATTATAGCGATAACACCCCGATTATAATTTTCATAAAAATATTTAATGTACAGTATTGATCTAGCCACCGATTTATTATATGTATAAAGATTTTAAATAATAAGTTCATAATTGTTTTTCTCGTTAAACTCATTAAAGGTTGAGTATATGTAGGAAAATGCCCGCAAAATTGATCAAAAGTATAATCGCACACAAACTACATACATTTTGACCCAAAATATATACATTTCAATTATGTTCAAAATAAGGCTGTTAAGCGTAAATTATTTCCTCTTGTAACTTATTAAAAAAGTTTTGTTCAATGTAACACATCTACACAGCATGATACTAAAAAAAATGTCAGAAAAAAATAATCCTAATTACCTAGAGATTTAAAATATACTTTACAAACTTTTCACATATCACACACCAAAATTTTTTAAATAAATTCATTAAAAAATTCAATAAAATTTGGTCTAGTCGTTTCGGAGGAGTTCGAACACAAACACCGTGACACGTGATTTTAATATAAATATATATATATATATATATTAGAATAAAGATATGAATGTGCATGAAATGCTTAATGCAACTAAAGTATTTAAGTTGATAATTATTAATACTGTATCCGTCTAAAATGCTTTCAAATTGTACGTCATCTTTTTTTTTAAAAAATATAATGAGTATAGTGGGCTACCCTTAAAAAATGCCTTCACAGACTTCTTTGTAGATCTATAAAAGGGGAATATCCCAACATACATTGTTTTATTATATCTCAAAAGGATTAGGCAGCGTTTTCGATGAAAACTCCTAGGCTAGGCGGCTTGACTTTTTCTGACATGTCCAACAATTATCATTTTACTATACAATTATATTTAAACCCAACTCAATACGTCTAAATAGTTTTAAAATTGTATATCACTTTTTTTAGAACATATAATGAGTATAGTGGGCTATCCTTAAAAGATAGATATATCACAGACATTTTTTGTAGATCTATATTGTTTCTGTTGTTTCATTATTTACACCTGGCTAAAAAGAAAAAAAAAATGTATCATGTCATTGTCATTATAATATTAAGACGTCAATACATTTTTCAATGGACGTCATTTTCTTTTATTTTAACCTATACATACAAAAGTAAACCTTATTACATTTACCCAACATACATTGTTATATCTCAAAAGGATTATGCAGCGTTTTCGATGAAATCTCCCAAGCCGTTCGAATTTTTCCGACTTGTCCAAGAATTATCGTTATATTTCAATCAATCTACACAAAACCTTGACAAATTTATATACTAAAACGTTCCCCATGAATTACTTTATCCACTGGTGAAAACCGTTTGAAGATCCTTTTCGTAGTTTTTGAGTTTATCGCGAACAGACAGACAGACAGACGCGGCAGGGGACTTTGTTTTATACTATGTAATAATAATAATAAAATGATTCCTAGACCGGCAACAATTTTTTTTACAAATATCAAAAAGTACAGCCACCTCATGCTTACATTATTATTATATGTTCAAATATGACTACTATGGTCTCTAAAATGGTTATCCAACGACGTATTTTTCGCGTACAAAATATCATGAAAATCGGTTGAAAATATTATTGACATTTCTTATAATCTATCAATTCCGACGTAATATATATTTCTACTGCAGTAGTATATTTCAAGAGTAAAAATTAAGTTTCCTGAAAGTATTTTGATTATGCTGATACCCTATCAATTGAGGAATCATATAAGATTCCTATGAACAAAGTTTCATACAGATCGATGAAGCCGTTTATTACTTAAATCCGAACATACGAATAGACATTTTGTAGCTGGTAGAGCCACACTGTAGCTATTACTGGTTTCAGCATGAATGGGTCGGCTCGTCCCGGGTAGTACCACCCTCTCATAGAAAACCGACGTGAAGTAACAGTGCTTCGTTTGCCTTCAATTATATAAAATAAGATTTTTTTTTAAACGTCATATTTGTAAACGGTTGCCTTTCTAATAGTTATCAGTCATACTATTAAGAAGAAAAAAAAAAGTATATAACTAAACATTTATTAGTACAAATTGATGAATAAAGTAAATGTATCATAAATCTTGAATAGAATTTATTAACTCAAATTTTTATTCAGATACTTCAACGAAATGTCATCAGAAACTTTTTGATATAATATTATATTGGAAAGAATTCAATCGTGAGATTGGATAACACAAATTGTTTAAATTTCATTGAACCCTGTATAGTAGTTTCTATAAACGAAATACTTGTTCGAAACAGCTATTACATTAAACAGATCAAAGCTTAAAATACACGACCAATAAGTTCAATAAACTTGCGTCAATAATGTGGCTGATACTTGGTATTCCAATGTCGTTATACTAACGTGAATATTTTATTCGTTGAATTCAATATTGTGGAATAAAATAACTGCAATGTGGTATTTTTTTTTCTAAATCATATTCACAAAATTATGCTGAGAATTTTCACGTACTTATTTATATAGGGATTTACAATACAATTTCAAAATTTAATG
>MNPI01021055.1:0-56191 GCA_015888305.1 Antheraea pernyi
GTCTGTACTTTTTCGATTTTCGTGAAAAGGCTCGGAATAAGTAATAAAATACGTTTTAATCATTACATATTTTTCTAAAAATGATTAAAACGTATTTTATTACTTATTCCGAGCCTTTTCACGAAAATCGAAAAAGTACAGACACATTAGATTAACGTTCTCATTATTTGTGTAGATTTGATCTATCAGTCTGGAACGACACTTTTTGAAGTTATACTTCTTTTGGCGCGTTAGGGAAAAATGATGAGGTAAATGTTTACGATGCGCACGCACACCGTCACGAAAAACCGACACCCTGAAGTTAGCTATACTCAACTTTTTCTATTGTTAGTGTCGTTTTTTCTACAAACGTACAATAAGGCGAAAATAAAATTTTGAAAAGATTTTTATCTTGTTAATCCAAAGAAGTATAACTTATGCGTACGCACAATGGTATACCTCTATAAAATAGACAATAGAATTTAATTCTATTGTCTATACATATAATAAGAATGTAAATCTAATGTGTCTGTACTTTTTAAATTTTCGTGAAAAGGCTAGGAATAAGTAATAAAATACGTTTTAATCATTTTTAGAAAAATATGTTTGTTTGTATGAACACGTATGACTGCTAAAATACTGAGTTGACGATAAAATCACATAAAGAAAATCATAAATCATATGTTCGAGAATAACTTAGTTTTTGTTTCATTAAAATCGGTCCATTCTATCAAAAGTTATTGTAATTTTAATGCCGAATAAGTACGAAAGAAAAGTAAATAAGTAAATGGACTTAATACATTCAGATGACTTTATTAATCACTGTTCATAAGTGTTCATAAAGTTCACGTGAACGAAGTTGCGGGGACAGCTAGTATTATATAAGATATCTAATAAGGTATACACACCATTAGCAATGTAAGCTTCCGAATATTTTTACGACTTCTATAATATACATCGGCTTTTTTCTACTTTCTGTTAATTTTATATGTATTTATTATGCATATACAAACTTTTCTAAGAAATTCTATAAATGTTTATGGAAAATGTGTAATTGAATACTTATTACAAAAAAATTATTAATTTATCTTAATTTAACAGTTACAGGCTGAAAGTCGATTGAATGAGATGAGTTATTCAAGTCACATTATGGTAAGTATTATATTTCGAGTTATCAAAAATTAGATGTCAATCTACAATAATATTATAAATTCGAAAGTTAAGGTTGTTTGTTACCATCTCACAACTAAATCTCTGACCCTGAAATTTAATTTCAGGTAGCTAGAGAACCGAAGTGGGCAGACTGGCTACTTTTATCTTAAATATACCGTAAAATACGCAAACGAAGTCAAAGGAAAAGCCAGTATTCTACACTCCTAATGCATTAGAGAGCATTCTTATCTTCACGAAAGATAGACAGATAATGTTGCGTATCACATACTATCTTCACTTTATATATAATAGGATTATTATTCTAATATTCATTTGGACTCAATATCAAAAATGTCATTTAGAAAACCTATAAACAAATGAGTTGGTTAGGTACTACTGCTTATTAAAGAGAACATTTGCAATAACTATATTCTTTATAATATATAAATAAACATATAAAAACAAATATATATAATAAAAATGACAAAAGAAAGGAATTTATAAGTAAAGAACACTTTTATAAATTCCTTGGACAAAAGTAACTAGTGAGGATATGTACCTAATAATCTGAATTGAATTAAGGAAAATAACCCCAAGGATTTTTATTGATCAATAAGTATCCTCGAATCCGGTACACATAAACAAAGAAGACGTAAATACATCGTGGGCTGTTAAAATGAATTAGCTCGTACCTTCTTGAAGAAAGGCGCCTTTACCTAGTTTTGAATAATATTATTTATTATTATCATCTCAGTTTTCCAATACGAACCAAATAAATCCTTTATTGCATACTTTGCATATTTCTGATGTAACGCAATTTACTTTTGAATTATTATCAACGTTAAGTATCTATAAAATAATGTTACTACATACCTTTAAGTCGGTCATTATTCAAAACGAACGTGGTGCACAACCTCCGATTGGGAATGGACTAAATCGCAATACATTCGAGATGTTTATTGCTATAGTTCACAAGACTGGTATGGAGATGTAGCTGGTTTGATAAAAATACATTATTTATATAAGTTCAAGATATAGATAACTTGAGAAACCACTTGATACTGTATGAATAAATAGTACCTATCTTATTGTTTGTGTCGACTTGCTATGAATACTGCATTTATGTGTATATTTTCAATAAATGCTTAAAGACTTCTTGGACTATTTTAAATAAACTGTTCAAATATATTCATGTTACCAATGTCCTTGTAGTGTTGAGTAGAGATGTAACACTTGTTTTACTAATTTAATTAAGTATCATTTATTACTTACTACCTTTTGTCCGCGGTTTCCCTCGCGTAAATGTAGATTTGATCTATCAGTCTGGAACGACACTTTTTGAAGTTATACTTCTTTTGGCGCGTTAGGGAAAAATGATGAGGTAAATGTTTACGATGCGCACGCACACCGTCACGAAAAACCGACACCCTGAAGTTAGCTATACTCAACTTTTTCTATTGTTAGTGTCGTTTTTTCTACAAACGTACAATAAGGCGAAAATAAAATTTTGAAAAGATTTTTATCTTGTTAATCCAAAGAAGTATAACTTCTAACGCGTGTACATAAGTACACACGGTTTTTTTATGGATGAAGAGTATCTTATGTCCTTCATTATACCTCTGACAGCTTGTATGACAAAATTTAATGACTGATTGAGAAGTTACGGCTTTAAGTGTATCAAACTCATATTCGCATTCATAATATTAGTCAGGATATCTAAGGGATATATTGTAGGATCAATACTTCTCCGGTCTTGCCTTCTTAATGCAGTTACATTTCAAATTCAACTTCACTTAACCTGCGAAATCGTTTGTATCAAAATTCTTAATATTGCAAAACTTATTCGTTATAGAAAGAGGAACTCCTTTTGCTACAAATAACTATATTATAATTTTCTTTTATTACCTCTAGTAAAATTGACTTTTATGAGATAAGAGTTGGCTTTAACCAGGTTATAGGTATTTGTAGTTGGCGTAGTCACGAACAACAAGTACGTCGTCATATTAACTCATTATAATTTTCTTTTATTACCTCTAGTAAAATTGACTTTTATGAGATAAGAGTTGGCTTTAACCAGGTTATAGGTATTTGTAGTTGGCGTAGTCACGAACAACAAGTACGTCGTCATATTAACTCATCAAAATTACTGTCTTCAGTTCGCCGTGTTTTGGGACCCATCTGTATATATTATAATTTGTACACCTGTATCTTAGAGGCTTATTAGACGATGTGACAGCGACAACTGTGTTCCCAATCACCCGGCCAGTGTGTTCCCTCCTTCCTATTACATGGGGTCCTTCAAGCGTAACGTGAAGATACACTTACGCAGGCCAGCATGACAGTGGCGACCGACGATGGATAGTTTGTCTCTCGGTGGTTGCCGTTGTTTTTAGAATGTAGGTACTATGCTTACCATCAGGGATAGTACAGTCACTTTGTCGTGCTACAATAAAAAAAATGGATTGCATGTCTCGGTAGTGACCGTTGTTCTTAAATTACACTGTTACTATAAAAAATCGCGATATTGATATTTTACCCCCGATATGGGAGTAAGTCATTTGTGTTCTTTATGTTAATTCTAAGTATTCGTTTCTTTCTTAACTGAAACATTATCTAGATACCTATATAAAAATAGGTCAAGGCAAAACAGTTCAGTACCTCTTTTCCTCTATTTTTCAAGCGTTTTTCTTTTATTAAGTTTGACAAGTTTATTGACAAGCTCTATTTTAATTAATAAAATAATGGGAACTGTAATTTATTCAACCTGCCTTAGAACATGCACGTATTTAATTTCGTTGTCAGAAAATAACAAAATTGTAGTTAAGATTATTTGTTATTAAAATCCCAAAGTATAAATTGATTTAAATATCACTGAAATTTCAATTTCAAATTTATTTTCTAACTGCTTGCTTGATCATTAGGTACATTAATTTATTTTGGGCCATATTTCAGTAATGATTATGGTCGAATTTCGACCAGTGGGCGAACACTAGGTCACTTGAATTACAAGATATTATCATTATCCATAAGTTTCCTATAACATACCTATATATGTATAGGAGGTGTGTTTACCGGTATGTAAATGATAACTGGTTTTATTCCGTGTTTCTTTAGAACGGCCTTTATGATCCCGTTTTGCGGGACAAACATACATAAACAACGCATATTTACTTGCTTAATATTGCACAATATGTTGTAAAATATACAAAAAATAGATTGTAGTTTATTTTACAATTACCTTTAATTGGTAAGATGAGTGATAATATGGCCAGAGACGGTAACACGTAGGACATAGGCACGGGGATTGCTTCTGTACTACTGTTGGGACTTGTAGGGACGTCCCTACGCACTGAATGACAGAATACTTACAAGGTACTAATAATTAGAAGGTAGAGGTTAATCGGACAAAGATTAAAAATATCTTAACATTGTAATCTGGTTTTACGAACTTCATGTTTTTATTCACTGTGAGTACTGGATTTTTTTTATATAGATAGCTATAATTTCTTCAAGGTGTTTCTAGTTTTTTTAACGAACATATATAATAGAATCTTGAAGACTTTAAAAGGACCGTACGTAGTCTATGCTACAACCGTGGTTTAGATAATTTCTTTATTATAGCATAAACTGTTGGTGTTGAAAATATTTATTGGTTGAAAATATATACAAATGGACAGATACGACCAAATTCTATATCGTCTGTATCATAGCGAGTGTTCTGAATATAGTTATTAAACCTCTACCCATCTTCGCCTTTCCTCTACAGAACCACACAGGCGGGTACGCGTCTCCACAGATTCATAATAGCAGTCATCCCGGTAAGAACGAAGATGGAAGACTCTTAACTCTGTCTGAAGATATGAATCAACTCCCAGCCAGTCTATTCCATTCCTCTTACGATATCGGATCCTTCAAACGAGGCGTGAATAGGCACTTTTGCAGGTCGGCGTGATAACGATGACTGCAGTTGCTATTTAACACCGACAATCGCCGTTGTTTTTGGATTGTACCGTACTTTACGTTTGGTATTGTGCAGTAATTTTGCCTAGCCAGTATAAAAAAATTAAATACCTACTTATTTTAAATAGCCAACAGGTAATTGAGTATTATTGGAATATTTAATGTGTGTAAAAATCTATATGGAATCTTCATTTAACTTTAAGTTCAATTATTATATTATACATAAGACGTATCAGTATTTAGATAACTGTATTTTAAGTTTAAGGTTGACGCTGTAAAGAGTTCTAAGTGGAACGATAGGTTATTCCTAATTGAAAATTATTTACCTATCCTATAGCGCTGATAACAATAGAATAAAAAGTTAATGAAACTCAGATGTTGGACCTATTTTTTGATTTTTTTATTAGTGGGATTACAGTTACGTCTTCGGGTCCTCATACCCCCCACTTACATATCAGCACCCGCTGTGTTCGATCCTCCTTAGCACCAACCCGATTAAGTAATAAAGAGACAATAAAAATAAAAGAATCACATTTGCATTCGTAAATATTTTATTATTATATCATCAATATGAACAATAATTTGAAGCAATAATAATTCAAACGTCCTACCTAACATTATTCGAGAACTATATATAATAACTTTACACAAGTCGGCTATGACATACTAAACACTATTCAATGCATAGTAAATAGTACAACCCGAGCGTAAATTACGAATTATTTCAACATAACCGACTTTATATCTAACTACACTGATTATATTCATATTGTGGGTAAATCAAAAAAAAAAAAAATGAAAAAAAAATTGAAAGGATTTCCTCAAACAACCCTCGAACGTGTCTTCTTTTTTAAAACTGTAATCATTTAAGTACAATGTACGCACTACAAAAATATAATTGTTATCTCTAATGAAAATAGAAAGGTTTAGCAGAAAGTACAATGGTATTATCAATTTTTTATTTGATAACATCAATAGGAAAGGCGATTAAAGTTAATGTCTACACGTGACATACAAATTTAATCTATAGTAAATAAATCAAAAGAGGACACTCGATTTGTGAAGAAAAAACATACACGGATGGATACATAATTACACTACAAACATTATATTTATTAAAGAACAATAGCATCTACATCTTACAGCGTGATAACATTTATTGTTCTCAATAATACTTCATAATAGTTATCAATCGTTTTGTGATAGACGAAAATGGAAGATATTGTCATGATATACCGATAATAAATAAATAATAATAAGCAACTCTAATCAGTAATAATCAATTCAGTCTATGCGAAGGCAAATATCGATACATAATCGAACCAAAAGCGGTAATAGCTTATAGTAACAGATGATTTTCTCAAACAATTATTACGTATTTAAAGATAATGACATCTTTAAAAAATACTATAATGATCAACAGTGACGGATTTAGTTTTAGACTGAGCTTTCCTTCCTTTCCGATATGGTGCCTTATACCCTACAATATGGCGTCCTACTACCCATCCGATATGACGTCCTACGCCTCGTCAATATGGCGTCCTACTCCCCATCCGATATGACGTCCTACGCCTCTCCAAAATGGCGTCCTAATCCCCATCCGATATGACGTCCTACGCCTCTCCAATATGGCGTCCTAATCCCCTCCAATATGGTGCCTTATGTCGCCTTCGATATGAGGCCTCTTTTGTTTCGAATGATTACTTAGTTTTGTTTAACGATTTCATAATTATTTTAAATATTTCATCCATATTTACTCTAACATTCACAAACCTAAACAAAAACTTTAAATTTTCTTAGTCTGCAGCACTGTTAATCAACATAGAAAATACAAGACCCTTAAAAAGAACCTTCTGTAAGCAGGCGAAGAGTTGTAAACTACGTATCCCATCTGTTACTATTGTCTATTGCAACCCTAAAAATCGGTTAAACACTCAAATTTAAATTTCGATCTAAAACATGTTTTGAATAACCTCCTTGAATAATTAAAAGCTAAATAATCAATGCTAATATTATGCATAAACAACAAACTTAATGATAAACAACACATCACAGTTACGAAATAGTCGAAGCGCCAAGTCACGTATACACAAAGCGCAATATAATCTCTGATAGAATAATATAATAAATATAATTATATGCTAAAAACATATTACGACTTGAATTATAATAATTTAAAGAATCGATCCTGGGATATTATTAAATAACTTGCTTTTTCGGTACAATTCTCTATATCCGGTACATTGATATACAAAAACCCAAGATGCACACTAGGTTTCACAGCCGGCACACAAAAATGATTGCATAATATTGGTTTATGCATTCATTTCAAATAGTCTCGCCTCGCTTGCGTTCTTATAAAAACAACTTTAAATCATTCAGGTAAGGTTGAATTTGCAAAATCATAAGATTATCGCATAACTTTACACATATGTATATTGCGGAGTTTTTGCGTCCGGTTTTGAGCGCTACTTTTATTCGAGACTGTGTGTCTTGGTTTCTTATATATCAATGATCTAGTAAAAAAAACCGGCGAATTTTTAAATGATTAATAGATGAAAAAAAGTGATGCTGATATTTTTTTTTATTATGTAATTTAATTGATTCAATAACTGAACTTATAACACTTTTACAATTAGAATCAAATTAAATAATGTATTATATGATATTAATGTAAATAATATATTTCTCACAGTTTTCTTTAGTAATCGTTCTCATGATCGTTCTTTGATGAATGATTTCCTGAGGACTTATTTAAATAAACATATATATATATATTAATTTTGAAAAACGTTGATTTATATTTTTATGTTTCACAGATTCACAATTATACATACAAAAAGTCAACTCGTTACAAGACAGTTCCAATTAAGCTGTCTCATAATCACCGTTTTCTTTGAATCACTTTTTGTTATAAAAAAAGGCACAAGATAATCAATAATTTCCCACAATATACTCAAAATAGTATTTTAATAAAAATAATTAACACAGGAATGAAATTAAATTATTATTATATAAATTAAACTGACACTGAGGTGCATGGTTTGTAAATAAGAGATATATAATTATTGCATAAACAATGTTATGTTGTCACTGAGATACAGTCTATAATAATATTCAGCTAAATACTACATTCTAAATATACATTAATATCACACGGCCCGTACATTGGCCTAATACACATACGAAATAATATAATTTGATTGATACATTTGGTAACAAATAATATAAAAAAACAACCATTTGAATTTTTTTTTCCTAAACATATTTTGTGAAATATTTTAAAGCCAAAGGAAACAAACATAAAGACGATACCAAAATTATTGTCGTATGGATCTAATTCTTCGGTACGAAAAATACATTCCCAATACGAAAACCATAGTATGGTACTACAATCTTTAGAGAAAACGAAATTATCTCTACGACCAACAACACAATTCTGAAATTTCAAAATCATTTTAAATAAACCATTAAAATTAGCTTTAATAAACTAAAGCTACAAAAGGTTTATTAACATTAATAACATAGAAAAGAAAAGTTAATTTCCACGTACAAAATCTTACATTTACAATTTACACGATACATACTACCATTCTGTAAAACTTACCACCAATCCATATCCCCAATATCTACATTATAACTTCCATTGTGCAAACCGATTTTTTCCCACTGCCATCACATAGGGATATTTCCACCGCGTGTTATGCAAGTTTCAGAATAGCGTGTATTCATAATAATTTGTATTAAACAGCTATACTTCCCACACCACTATAGAGACGGTTAATTCGTTCAAACTACTTTCTCTCATATGAATCAAATGACGACCTCAAGAGATATTAATAACAAAACGCACGAATAATTCTCGAACCATGTTGTGTCAAAATACAACCACCGAGATTCTAGCCTTTTCAGCCTAGTATTCAAATCTTTTATTCATAAAAATCAAGATGACACTGGCAAAATTGTGAATAGCAAATTTTTTTAACATCGCAGTGACATGTGACACCTAATTAACTGCTATTTGACGTCAAATTGCTGTAGCAAATGGTTGTCAAATTGACATCTAAAATTGGACATAGCAGATGCAAATAATTCTGATGTAATTGGAGATTATATTGTCACATCATAAGTGAATAAATATGTATGCTAATGCTTTAATACACTGTGGTATATTATAAAAGTTAAGTCATTTTTGTATAATTGATAACATTGATAATATTTGACAAATTTATTATTTACTAGTGGGCGCCCAGTGGTCGACATTCGACCATAGTTCATTGGATTTTTTAAAGTTGAATGTAGAATGAAAAAAGGTAATTGGAACGTAAGAGTAAAATAATACATACAGTCGAGCATAGCAACCTCCTTCACAACCTTTTTTGAAGTCCTTTATTGACAGATGTCAAAATGTCTTTTTTATTTACGTGTGTATATTTTGTGTAAAATTGAAGCAGTAGTGTGAGTAATGCATATTTTAATTAATTTAATGTACTTCTAATGCATTTTATATAAAATAAATAGCTTTCTGCACTTCTCCTCCATATAAACTTTAACTATGCCAAGTTTCACGTTCATCCGTTAGCGCATTTCTCTCAAAAAGGGATACAAAGTTTGGGCTTCACGTATTAATATATAGATTTGCTAGTTTTTTTTTGCCATTAAGAAATAACAAAAGTATTTAATTCATGAGTTTAAGAAATATACAAGTTTGCTCTTCAACTTTTGGTGTCAATTTGACGCACATTTGTGACGTCAAATTAACGAAGCAATTCGGTATCAAATAGCTAAAAATATTTAAACAACAAATGTTACACAATGAATTACGGTAATCGGGATACACGCACAACTCCGGTTCGATAATTATTCGTGCTAAATGTTTAGAACGATTTTTAAGCAAAGTTAACTTTTTCATACGCTATTCAGATCAGGCGTATTCGATAAATTTTATAATTGTCATATTTATTTATATATGAATATTATTCATAATTTTAGATATACAATTCGATTAATTTATAAAGCGGCGTCAATATTCAATTTTAAATAAGGACGTAACAAAGACGTTATGGACGTTACTTAATAACGTTAATATCTAATTAGAATGATCTAATATCACTATGAAATCGTAAAACATGTATATTTGTCATAATTTTGAGTGTTTTTAATTTCTCAAAGGTCCATGTTATAGCAGAAACAAGCTACTGCTATACCGTGACATGACGCGTCATTAGCGTATAAGTTGATAGTATGATTAGTAACAACACGTTATATTATAGTGTATCGTGTTATGTTGTAAAGTTCAAATCCGATATGACACACAAACGTGTTTCTAATCTTAGGCTAACCACATCATGTGTGCTGATTGATATTAATGAGTGATATAGATTGATGTTTTATCGTATCTCTCTTTACATAACGCGCTCTTTCCCACGCGAAAAAGCTATTCCGCGTGAAAGATTGTGCGTGTAAAGACAAACAATAAAAATCACTTGTGAATTCGAGTACACGCTTTCTCGTGTTCAATCCTGCACACTACAATCGTGCGTGAAAGATTGTGAAAAGTAACTTTACAGTTCATATATTAAATACATAACTGATTTATTTAAGAACTGGGATGGTTACATAACCGTTTTCATGATATTTGTAAACAGAAAAGAATCAATATCACAATCTGTAGACATGTATTGAGAAATGAGCTAAGTGAAAGATACCTGGAGGCAAGAATTCTCGTTTTTATAAGTCGTTGGAATATTTAGAAAAGTATTTAAAATAATAAAATATTGCGCAATAATGAAATAAATACATTTACACCGATATTACACACACAGTGAAAAATAAATCCAAGTGGCATTAACTATTTAAAAAATATATTTTATTTAACATAAAAAATATTGTTCTATTAAAATTAATTATAAAGCTACTGATTTAACTAAATTGTGCTTCCATATTTACTAGAATACTTTTTAACAGAGACATGTCATGTTATACTATGTTACGTATATGGAGATGAAATCTGTATGTGTTTTATTCTTCGAGTCTTTTCATTATCTAAAAGATGATACACGAAAGAATAAGTAGTCGCTCGTCCGAATGTAGTCCGCAGGGATTGTATATAACATCGATTTTATCATAAAATCAATATAAACCTAATTCTCAATTAAAATCTTAATCAAAATATGACGTCATACAGAAGCAAAAATGGCAATCTCTAATGTTGTCATTATTTAAATTACTCCCATGTTTAGGAATATTAAAGAGTTATTTAGGAATGCGTGTATATATTGGTAAGATATCTTTAATTACTAAAATAACACCATTCTTAGTGAAAGTAGAGATTGCCCCCTTTACTTCTATATAGCTCACACATAGTACAGTTTGGCAAGTACAATGTCACTTATATCGACCAATCGCGTGACGGCATGAGATGTACTCCACTCTCGCGAACCTCTTGCCCGTATATGTATCGCTAAATATATCCATTTATCGAATGGCCTCGTACTCATGACTCGTGGCGAGAGTTATTAAATGACGTCATTTAAAATAAGTCTTTCGTCGGGTTTCTTTCGTCTTTCGATCTACGCAATATTTATAAAGTGAGTAACATAGGAATAAGATTTAAGGTTCGCGTTTTATAATATACTTTTTACATTGTTAAATACAAAACCGCAGAGTATAAATAATGTCTAACTATTGTGGCTCAGGATAAACAATTAAAAAAGTAATTAACGTTTAATAGAATTTCTTCTGTAGGAAAATATAAACTTTAGTTTCAATTAAAATTTACATCAAAAACGATATCTTCAATTGAAAATACCATTTCCAAAACTGTAATGTAAATTTTAATTGTTACTTTTTCCTTTTTACATTCTGTAATATAAACAAGAATCACGTCCGAATTTGCAATATGTATAATTTCAAATACCACGAAGCATCGCTTACAGTTAAATAAAAACAAATGTTTACCAATAAAATTTAAAATCATACAACGAAAAAATTGCCAACTGCGAGCCTGAATTACGAATATCAACAGAACCTGAAGCGAATGTATATTTAATTCAAAGCTGTTTTTTTAATACAAAAAAAAGCTGGTATAATTAAAGCTGAATAAATAATAGAGTACATGGGAAAAACAAAAGTAATCACGAATTATGTTTTTTTTTGGACTGGCAACACCAATATCTTTCTCAGTGTTGGTTCCTAAAAAGCCTTGTATGCAGTGGCCTTCATATTCATTTTAGAAAATCCCTTCAGAATGGTAATAAAATTCACAAAACTGTACAGAGCGGTACGATAGCTTATAGTTCAAAAGTTATGCATCACCAAATGGATTTAAATATGGGTATAATTCGAAATATCTCTGTTTATTGGTGTTTTGATAACAGTTTGTTGCTTCCCATGTACGCTTCAAAACAGATAATATTCGTACATTCGCTACGTTTACTTTGAGACGCGCACCACAGGGCCGCGGTTGGACGCTCGTGTTTATGTTTCCTTGAACCTGAAGAAAATTCTCTTTAGTATTTCTATTCTATTCTCATGTTACAGCTTTCTGTACACAGTACTTTCTTTCTATGCATGATAATACTCATTTGACAAATTAAATAATATCCAAACTGTCAACTGTCAAATTTATAACAGACAAAGTAATGTCATTTTGACATGCGTGACATTCTCAGCTCGATAGTGACGTTTACATTAAATTAATTCAAACCATTTTTTTTAAAGAGCCAATTACTGAAAGAAATTAAATGTAAGACTATTTATATTTTTTCTCAACTAAATTCCATTCCATTTCTTATTCGATATTAATATAATAGAAACTTATTCAATTTATCTGAATGAGTACATTCTCAGCGTCGATCAAGGAAAGTGAGTATTCATGAGTATTTAGATGTGAAACATCTGTATCGACCTCCACGAGGGCGTGGCGTGATGATAGTGAAACAATGCTACGTATGATAACGTAATGTAGTTTCTTACTGTTGTGCCGGTAGCATATGCGACCAGGCGGCTTCGTACTTGGTATGGGCGGTGCTGCAGGCGGATTTGCACGCTTCCACTACACTCAGCGGGAACGGCTCGCACTGCCATATACAGAATAAATAATATAAATCAAAATAAGCAGATATAAGCTATTTAAGTGTATACTTCTACTCTGTTTGTAAAACGATTTTCTTTTTGTTTACTAGATATTGATGTGTTTTATAAAAAAAAAACCACCTTGACAAATTAAGTATCATGAATCACTTTATCTACGGGTGAAAACCGCATGAAAAACCGTTCAGTAGTTTTTAAGTTTATCGCGATCTGACAGACGGACAGATGTGGCAGAGGACTTTGTTTCATATTATGTAGTTGATAGTGATTTGTATCAATGTTTGTAATCTTTGTAACATAATTTCGACCAATAGACGACATATTTATTAATTCTATATTAATATATACTTAGTTTTATCTCTATGTGTACTTTTTCAAATTTTGGTGTATCTATTGCTGAGAATTTAATGTATGTCCGTAAAAACTTTGAAAATCTGCATTTTGTAAAAGACCGGCATGATCTAAATACTAGAAACTGTGACAAACTGGTCGTCCCATGTTTCAGACTTAGCAAAACCAGTAATAGTTTCTTAGGTAATAGTGTTAGGTTTTACAATAAAGTCCCAAAACATATTACCGATTTGCCGGACTGTAAATTTAAGCACCATGTCAAGCGGGTTTTAATGTCGAAAGGCTACTATAGAGTGGATCAATACGTGAACGATGGTGACGTCTGGAATTGACTCCTCTCTGTGCATCCACTAAAAACGGTATTGTAACGTATAATGTAATTGAAATATATATATATGTTAAAAAGATGTACCCAACTGAGTTTCTTGCCGGTTCTTCTCGGTGACTGGGTTGTTTTCCGAACCGGTGGTAGTTTTGACGTTCATAAGCGCCTTATTAGGGCCTAAACTGAATAAAGTATTTTTGATTTCATTTGATTTGATTATAATAGTGACTTAATATTGCAATACAGTAGCAATTAACGATTTTTAAAGTATGAAACCTTATGTAGTGTGTGTGAAAACTGTTACACGTGCAAAATCGGATTTTATCACAGTGTTTTTCGATCGAATTGTGGCACTCTGTGTTGGTGGACCATCGAGGTGTTGGAGCAGTCCAAGGTACGTGGTGCATTGTACTTGCTGCAGCCCAAATTAAGCATTGAACAGAACTACCGTATCGTTTCTTTTTACCCAGAGTAGCTAGGCCACCACGAGGTACGGTGCGAAGGCTACATGTATAGAATATTAAAAAGAAATGATCTGTCTATTCATACCTACACATTCAACAGCAAGGAGAATCTTATGTCATACCTTAATTGATAAGGTATAACAATAGTCAATAGTACTTTTAAAAGCTTTTTTTTTCTTGAACTGACTACACTATTGACCTAGCAAGGTCTTAACAGCTTCACCGGGCTACTACTTTTAAAACGCCAAAAACAATACACCGAGAAACAAAATTTTATTTAATTATCAACCGATTTTGATTACATTTTTACATGAGAATTATACGCCATTCCAGAATTGTTAGGTTATAAAATGATAAGTAAAGGTTTCAGAATTTATAAAATATATCTATATATAATACTATTTCAGATCCACCATCAGTATATATATATATATATTGTGCAGATTAATGGGGAGACTTACGGTAAGGGCACAGAAGGCCTGTTCCACGGCCGCTATGAACCTCTCCAGCTCGGTACTGCTGGCGAACACCAGTGCCAGTCCAGCACCACGTTCGCGGGCCTCACATACGCTCCACTCCTAAACAACGAAGGGTTCATATTAAACTGGTCCTCATATCGACTAGCATACCCGAGAAATTTACAACAATGAAGCCCTTCCTCTTGAAGGACCAATAGCAAATGTCTCAGTATACTAATAGATCACAATAAGGTGTAAGGGGTGTAAGGGGTTTAACACAACAAGAGTACTCAAAAGTGTACTATGTAATACATGTACACTCCAATATTATCATAAAATCAAATGCAATATAAACATTAGGACGTTAAAAAAAAAATCCTCGGAACTATATATTTAATAATAATAAAAAATATTTTATTTTTTTTAAACGCCCTAATATACATACTAGCTGTTCATCGTAATGGATTGACCATGCAATGGAATATAATAGCAAAGGAATAAGTGAACAATCAGCCTGTCAATATTTTTCAAGTTTTTTTTTATGTCATAGAAGGCAAACAAACAAGTGGGTCACCTGTTGACACCGTTAACTGATCAACACCGTCCATAGACACTAACAACACCAGGGGAGTCGCAAGTGCGTTGTCAGCCTTTGTTTGGGGGAAGAGGAGACAACAACAATACAAGCACTGTTACTTCACGCCTCCGTTTCTGTGGGTCGGGTAGTAGTACCGCGGGCGAGCTGACTCATTCATGCTGAAACCAGTAATAGCTTCAGCGCGGCTCTACCACTTAATTTTCTCTTATAGTCTCACTCACTCAACGCATTTTTTTATATTGAGATTTTTACCCAAATCTTTCACTTTTCAGTGTGATTTTTCAAATATGTTCTTTCATACAAACTTTGTCCTGGCAATTAAATACACAACAAAATAAGAATTAGCCAAGTAAATACAGCCCTTCTGTATTTATACATATGAATGGGGCAATTATTATTAAATAATTAATTTTAATTACATAGGTTTGACTTAATAGGATGAGATTATAGGGAATTATTTTATATTATAAATTGTGTCGTCTAAACCCCCGATTCAGTTTTCGTAACAAGTAAGGATCATAAAAGAAAAGGTACTCACCAAACAGCACCAGTTTTCATCAGTGTCGGGTATTTTGAAAGCGGTCAAATTCTTTATCGAACCACACGCAAGTATTTCAAGTTCCACGCGTACTTCTTCAATGTATTCTGAAAATTATATACCATACTATGATGTTCTTTTGCTAAAGACACACAATGAATGGATAAAAAAAGGTCCGAAATTAAAAGTACACATAATAATAACGTGGAAGTAATATTCAACTTTTTTAAATGACTTCTTAAGAAACGATGCACTAATTGGTACACAAATTAGATGGTGAGTAAAATCGAGTGTTACACTGAACGCGCGTCGATATATGTACTTAACAACATATCGATATACCGAATGTAAGCAATATATTTATTGCTTAAGCCGAAATTATTTGTGTAAAAACTGTGTCCACCATAAAGTATCAAATTTTAATGGCAGATAGAGGGTGATATTGGAAAATACGCGATAATATATAATTGTAATTTATTTATATAAAGATACTATAAAAAAGACACTAAATTAGTTTCTTTCATCGTTTTTTTGTTACGACTACTTGAACAACTTTTCATTGTTCACGTAGGATTTAAAACTAAAACAAACTTTTAATGAAATGTTCACACATACAGTGTAAAGGTAGTACAACCGGTAGCGCACGATGGTGGATTGTTTGAATTTCGATACTCGCACGCACTCACACTCGTACACAGTAGAAAGAGGCAGAAAAAGTGGCATAACGTTTTTTTCTTACGTGACGATTTCTATCAGTCAACTCTTACCACAAACTTCGTTCCAATAAGAAGTATTATTTGTAGGTTCCTTTGATCAGTTTATGTTAACATTTGAGTGGTATAATTTCAAAATGAGCTAAATCCAATTTTAATCGTTCGTAATATGTTACGTAATTTTTTTAAAATCTGCAATAAGTTTTGAAACGTAACGACACATTTATTATTAAGTAAATATTAGCAATTTACCTTTAAGTAATGCTTCCGAGCCTCTGTCCTTGAGGTAAGCGGCTGCTCCGGCTACAAAGGGCACATCTAACGTATCTCGAAGACTGATCACTTCATGCTCCGTTACAAGCACTGTGCAAGCAGCCGGCAGTTGGCTCGCTCCACTGTCCATCTTCTTTACACCATCTTTCTCTTCCAAAGCCTATTGAAATACATTATGATAAAACAATGAATTATTGTACCCTATAAATTGAGAAATAATATATGCTGTGTACAAAATTTCACAAAACTCCTAAAATCTAGCCACATGAACAGACGGAAGGCCATTTTTATTAACGTCATATCTATATTTACTGTCTGTGATATAATTACATTTACTCACCAGATTGATGTGAGTAGGAACTTGAAAGCACTATGATACACAATTTCAATTTGTATTGGATTTTTCATAGGTGGCAAATGAGTGGGTTTGGGGTCAGAAGAGTTTCGGACAATATGCGATCAACCAATTACATTGACCTATTTATGGAACACATGCACTCGCCTTTCTTTACTTAACACTGCCCTTTTATAATAAACATCTGTCACAAAATCTGGAAAAAGGAAGGGATTAGGGGTGTGAGAAAGGTATCACAATGAGAGCAGTCTTACCATTATTAATAATAATAACATTCGAATCACGCAGCGTATGAAATAAAAGTGTGTCTTCGTCAATTCTCTGTCGCACATTACCTATGAAAATTGTGATTTCTTGATCAAAAACAATCAATACGATTGATGATAAATATATGAAGGAGAATCTTGATACTTCATTTTTATTAAAACTAGACAACCATAATAATATTGAACCTACTTACTAAATATAATAACAGCTATATATATTTCATTAATTACGTCGAAGCGTTATTTTACAATACTATTATTAGAATGCCACCCGATGGAACAAAGGAAAGCAGGGCACGGGTCCAAGTTCGCGGCACGATATGATTTATTGTTTTCCTTATTATTACACCAGTTCGTTTTTACGTAAATCACCTGATGTTTAGTGTATATCAGTTTGGTTTTTCTCCAGATAATTAGGTCAAATATTAAGCACCTATTTTTTTAATTGATTTAGAACGAGAATCGACTTATGATTATCCTGTAAAAATATTGCTGGCGACATACCAGTCGCACGCACTGTATACTGTAACGAGACCGTTTAAAGATAAATAAATGCCAATTTCACATTCATAGAATTGTGTTTTGACTTTGTTCTGCATTATTAAACTCTTGGTCTTTATTATGCGAAAACTCGGACTTAAAACTATATTCAAAGCGCCTAAACAGTTTGACGAGGATTGTAGAAGTGATACGGCTCGAAAGAAGAAACTTTTACAATTCAATTAATTCACACTGAATACCCATTGTGGAATAGGGATAAGAACCTTACCGAAAGAGTTTCGATATATCGTTAACAAGTTACAAGAATCGAAAATGATATCTTTTCCAATAGAACATCTCAATGCTATTTTAAATTTTGAAGTTTTTAATTTAAAATTTCAGATAAATTAAAAATAAACAACATAAATAAGACTTATTAGAATAATCAAAATTGATTACAATTTTAATTAAAACTACAATCATTTTTATACAATCTAGTTAATTTATTATTTTACGATACATTAATACCTTTATACAGTATATCGGAATGGCTATCGAAGCATTTAAAAAAACTTCCTACACCCTTATAGCTATCCTTCCTAAATACATAAAGCAATTCGATAATGTTGCTATCTGCTGCTTCATACATTTGACATCTCTACTATTTAGATTTACTAAATAATTTAATTAAAAAACCATGAATCACTATTAAAAAAATAACGATTATTTCTAGATAGGCCAAATTATCACTTTACTTATTTATCGAAATCAGTATACAGTGAATCCTGTTCTCAGATTCAATAACTATATATTAAAATACAATAATACGCAATTGACTATCATTTTTATATAGAACTTGCCATAATTGTACAACATTCATACCAAAACAATAAAGATAGAGCCTTGAGATATAACGTTAGTCGGTAATTGTCATAGTGCAAGTTAGCCTTCACACACTTTCAAGGCAAGGCATCAAGGTAATGCTGTATGTACACACAATACTGCAACAATACCTACCAACGTGTGACTGACAGTGAAAGTGGGTATTACACCTCTTGCGGTGTATCAAATCGATTCGACATACTGATACCTAATAACGGTTGTCAAACTATGTATTGACCAATGTTCATCGATTTTCTTGATTATCGATATTTAAAACGATACGATGATACACTATTTACGTATATTTGGTATAATGAAACGATCTTTAAAGTTATAAGTTATCAGTAGAACACAATATTTACATCAGATTACTGTTCTTAATAGTTTTACCATATTTAGGATTTATTTTTAAATATTGAGACTTATTTGCGATTATATAGTTCTTAAACGATCTTAGATATAACTCGAGTAATTATGTACATATTTTACAACTGTATAAAACGTTACAAATATTATCGTAAAAAATTATTTACACGGTTCAATTTTTACAAATTTTTTATTTGGAGATACATAAAAAAAAAACAAAAAAAAAACAGCGTTCTTTTTTAATTATTGATATGCAGCTAAAATAGAAAAAAGTCGTAAACTGTGTAATCAACAAACACTTTTTTTTTCTTAATTCAAGGACAAAGGTCAATCTGGCTAAATTAAATAAGCCAGTATGTAATAATTGTCTTATTGCTTTCAAAGTAAGGTCGAAGGTGGTAACATATTCGCGATTGAAAAATTTGTATTTTAAATTCTTGACAACAAATTAAAAGATCAATTTTCAGACATATATACGAGATTATAAAGTTTAAAATGATATGGATTATGCTTGTTACATACATAATGCGTTGCCGCTCTGTTCGTGCGTTTCACTCACTCGAATCAATTGCTACCGAACGTAACAAAGCCAAAGGTATTATACTTCTAGCAGAGCTTTAGCGTTACATCAAATACCAATGCAAATGTTTCACCCATTATAGCGATGGTTTCAGTACGTTCCGATATTGAGTTTAGAGATATTGTAGCAATACATAGTTTCAACTGTATACATTTCATATCATCCACTCATAAATAATCTCATATTATGTTTTAAATTGGTTAAAAATGCCTCAGTATAATACAAATTGGTATTTAAAAAATGACATACCTCAGTAAAAAATAGCACGGTTCGAAGCGTCGACTGCGATCGGTTCTGCACATAAGATACCCCTCCAGTGGAGGTGCAAAAGCACCCGGGGCTTCGATCAACCTATCGCCGGAATCACCTGAACACGCTCGTCCGTAGAACATGACTTCGGGTATCTATTGGAATAATCTTATAACTTTAAACATGTAATTTGTGTGTATAGTACCTATATATAAAAAAATACTATCTCTCATGATATTATTATTTATTTATTTTTTATACCATAAGAGGCAAGCGAACAGATGGATCACCTGATGTTCAGCGATCACCACCGTCAACAGACACTTGCAACACCAGAAGCTTCGTAAGTGCGTTGCCACTCTGTGTTTGGGGGAGGGCGAAGGAGGTGGGGAGGTGGGTTATCCGGCGAAAATTAAATATCAATGTCAATGTTGTCTAAGATGGTAAACACGCTATACCTAGAGAGAGTTTGCTCTCAAGTACAACTTCCGGAACACACCAATAGGTGCTTGGCGACTGATTGTCGCGCGATCGCGATAATATAGAATATCGATTATCGATTGAGATGGTGGTAGCTATCAAGGCGGGGTTAAAAAAATACTACCAATAGTGCTATGGTTACATCACGATGTTCGTCTTCATTGAAAACTCCCGAGTCAGTTCCAAGGATTAGAACCTACGTCCATCGAAGCGGTGTGGGAACACAGTACCTACCAAGCCATCATTAATTTTATTTTTATTTTATTTTTGTAGGTGGTAGAGCCACGCTGTAGCTATTAGTAATTTCAGCATGAATGGGTCGGCTCACCCGGGGTAGTACCACCCTCTCACAGAAACACCGACGTGAAGTAACAGCGCTTGCATTGTTGTATTTCGTTCGGTCAGTGAGAGCGCCGGAGGCCCACCTCCCTTTCCCTTTCCCCTTTCCCTAGCTCTACCCCATCCCCCATACACTGGGGGAGGGGGTAACGCACTTGCGACTCCCCTGGTGTTGCTAGTATCTATGGACGGTGATGATCACTTAACATTAGGTGACCCACCTGATAGTTTGCCTGCTTTTGATATAAAAAAAAAAGTTTCGTTTATCTCGGAAACGGCTCTAACGTTTTGGACCACGTTATGTATTCAGATAAGGTTTTGCTATTAAGTTTACCTATATGAGGTGTCTTCCCTGAAAAATTATGATGTTACACAAGCAAAAACTTATCAATTTAAACTTTGTGTTACCGACTTTTGTATTTCAATATTTTACTAGATTATATAACATTATCCGAATATAAATACGTTCAGCTTACATCTAAGATGAAAACTTGACATAAATAGAGTAAAACTAAACGTAAGTTCGAAAATATAAGTTATCCTCACTAATATTATGAATGCAAATGCGAGTGTGTTTCTTTGTTTGTTACGCTTTCACGCCTAAACTAAACAACCAATCATCATGTTATTTTGCATATATGTTGTCAGTTGTATACAAATGGACATGAGACAAGATATATTCTACACAAGGGATAAATTACATTAACGCAAATAAAAACCAGTTATAGATAAACAGAAAAATGTATATAATTTAGCAGACTATGTCTTTTTTTACCAGTTCATATAAAGTTATGATTGAAAAATATTCATATATCCGATTAAGAAGCGTATCTATCGGATATCGTATATTCAATCGGAATAAACTCTATTTATATTTTAAAAAAACCGTTGAATGTAGCTCTATCGAGGTACTACTTTAAAAATTACTTTTGCTTTGCTTTTGCTTCTTGTCATAGTATTAACTTGGTAATACTTAAGTACCAGTTTAAGTTGACTGCACTGATATTTATTTAACGGAGTAATTGAGCTCCAGGAACAAGAAAAGTCATGTTGTAGGATAGTTACAATACAATTTTCCCGCGGTTACACCATACAATGTAAAAGTACAATTTGATCGAATTAGGTGCTTGTATGTGTGTGTGTTTTTTTTTATAGTAGCACGGCAAAATGACTGCAATGGGCCTGATGGTAAGCACAGTACAATCCAAAAACAATGGCGACCACCGAGTGACAAACTATCCATCGCCGGTCGCAGCTGTCATGCCGGCCTGCGAAAAGCTGGATATGCACAGGCTGATCCCGAAACGCGACCCGCAGAAGCGAATCACTATGACGGGCTTTTTCGCCATATACATGGTGGTTGCGACCCAGTCAGGCTGTAAAACCCTACCACCCCGCTAAGACAAATTATTAAATTTGTCATTACTGCTTACCCCTAATGTTAAAAACGTTATTCTTATATCAGAACACGTTTAAAAGTGAAAGCTACGAATTTAAGCATCATCATATATGTGGATTATTATAAAAAATTGTTTTGCCTATATTATATGCAATCAGTTCCACTATAAACAGATATGTTGATTATAACTTTATCATTGCGGGTGTTGCGACGTTATCTAGGAACTGGCGTTTTGTACACCGCATTCATTGCAATTTAATTAATTGCAATATATAAACGATAGCGGCTAGAAGTGACGCATCTCTCTGTGCATCCACTAAAAACGTATGTAGCTTTGTTTCTATTATGTCGTAATAATCAAAAATTATGTTAGTACCCAGTCAGGCTGTAAAACCCTACCACCCCGCTAAGACAAATTATTAAATTTGTCATTACTCATATCGTATATAACACGTTTAAAAGTGAAAGCTACGAACTTAAGCATCATCATATATAGGGATTATTATACAATTTTTTTTTGCCTATATTATATGCAATCAGTTCCACAATAAATAGATGTGTTGATTATAACTTTATCATTGCGGGTGTTGCGACGTTATCTAGGAACTGGCGTTTTGTTCACCGCATTCATTGCAATTTAACTAATTGCAATATATAAACGATAGCGACGTCTAGAAGTGACGCATCTCTCAGTGTATCCACTAAAAACGTATGTAGCTTTGTTTCTATTATGTCGTAATAATCAAAAATTATGTTAGTTATTATGAAAAGATAAACCAGATTGAGTTTCTTGCCGGTTCTTCTCGATGACTGGGTTGTTTTCCGATCCGGTGGTAGTTTTGACGTTCATAAGTGCCTTCTCAGGGCCTAAATCGAATAGAGTATTTTGATTTTGAGATAATGAGGATCTTGTATATGATTTCTTCTATATCTTTATTCTATTGTAGCCATTCAACTCGACTAATTGGTCTTATTCGAACTTACTCTCTTTGTCAAATTTTTACACGGTTTATGGGAATAATAAAAATATGTTTATCTACGTATAATAAACAAAAACACGTGTATTACAACCGGATGAACGCTAATTATATGTTCATATAAAAACAAGGGAAATTCTTATAACTCGAGTAGTAAACAGTCTAATTATCAGGTAGGTCACTGGTCAATTAGAAAGTTAATAAAATCTAAACGCAGCCTCTGTTTAAATAACATGTTCATGATAGGATTTTTTTTAATGCATATAATATTTGGCTTCTCAAGACTTTCGATTGCCGGATAAGTAGGTATATTTAGTTAATACAATTGCGAGAACTGTTGTAATAGAAAAGCTTTGTGAATTTTGTTCCAGGTGGGAAAAATCCAACACATTCAATTTTGTAAGCAATCCAAATATTATTATTTTTTATTTGTTTATAGGGGCTTTTATTCCACTGAACATATCAGCCCCATTGTTCCCCAATCTTTTTAGCTCTATCATGAGAGTCGCTGATGAGGTATCATAACCAGGTCATACAGCATCTTAGCTTCATCCGAACAGGGTTCAGCCAAGATGCTGTGACAAATACCTATGTTCTGGCAACTACTTTTTATACTACTCATCAACGACTCTCTTTCGATTTTGTTCTTGGCACACTCCATCATCAAGTGATGCACATCCTCAATTTTTCTGCATACATCGCAGTTGGGAGATTAGTCTAGATGGATAGTGCCCCGAACGGAGTCTTAAAGCTACCTTAACATATTGTCGGTATTTATTTATTTACATGTGGATATAACAACAGTGAACAACGATAATATAATAACAATAATAAAACATAGTAAACTAAACTGAAGACCTAAAACGTATGTTGACATACATTGTTTTTAGGAAAAAAATTAACTCAATTGCAACACAACATATATAAAACAGGCCATATTTAAAACGTTAATTGAATGACAATTTTAAATCTACAGATTGTTTTATCAAAATTAGTGTATAAATAGTTATTTCGAAGTTCTCAAGTATGTTATATGTATTTTTTAATGTTTGTTATTTGTTTTTTTTTATCTCGGAAGAGATTTTTTTATTGTTTCTCGAACTGACTATCCTATTGACCTGGCAAAGTCTTTACAGCTTCACCGGACTACTAAGATTTGATTAGTTTAGGATCTTACATTTGCAAGATACACCTGCAAGGAACACCTAAAATCGAATAAAAAATGTACAGGATCTAAGATCAGGGAAATTAGGTTTCATTTTTTTTAGAGTACAATTATTTAAAAGCGCTTTTTTTAATATTATCACACTGATCTATACTCGTGTCTTCGCTCGAAGTAATGTAGATTATTAATCCTTCGGGTACAATTTTTTTTTTTGGATGAAAATATGCCCTTTTCTGTACTCCTGATACATACTTTCATGATGATAGGTCGAGTAGTTAAAGCGTAAAAGATAAACAAACAAATTCACTGTCACATTTATAATATTAATAAAGGCACATACAAAAACTCAAGTATGACTAATAAATTGATCAAAGTTTAATTGATATAGCTGAACATACAAATGAACTCACCCTCCTCTCATGTCGCAATCTCGCAACCGCTGTTGCTAATTCCCTGCATCCCAGCGGTATTAGAGCTGGTGGCCTCTGTATACGTAACGGCGAAGTCCGGGCACTCCATTCAAGCGACGATGCTAAACGTGCCCCGAGTGTTGACTCTCCGGTAACAACTGAACATGCAATGTTCCCAGCTATATCTAAGATTTGAATGTATGTCGCCTCTGGACCCACCTGCATTAAAAAAACACAATAATGTTTTTTTATTTTTTATATTTCATAGGTGGCAAACGAACAGGTGGGTCACCTGCTGTTAAGTGAACACCACCGTCCATGAACACTAACAACACCAGAGGAGTCGCAAGTGCGTTGCCATCTTTTGGAGGGAAGGGCTAGGGGAGGGAAAGGGAGAGGAGAGGAGGGGAGGGGAGGTGGGTCTCCGGCGCTCTCACTGACCGAACGAAACACAACAATGCAAGCACTGTTACTTCACGTCGGTTTTCTATGAGAGGGTGGTACTACCCCGGGCGAGCCGACCCATTCATACTGAAACCAATAATAGTTTCAGCGTGGCTCTACCACCAATTTTTTTATTGTTTTAATTTATTATTGAGAAATAAACAAATCTTGTATAATATAATAAATTCAGGATAAATTGTAATAATATTCAAAAATATTCAATTATTCATGCACAAAGAGTTATTCATAAAATACGTCACGCAAAATTTACACTTTAAACCCACCTGCCACCTTCATCACGCTGTCATATTTTCTGCCACCTATTAATATTACGTCATGAATGATAAATCCCTACACATATGCAAATACATACGTAACAATTATTTATATTTAAGGAATAACTTTGTACAGTAACAAAAAATCAAATCTAAAACAATCGAGAGTATAGACAGCTGTTTGATGAGCTGCGAATGCTACGTTTCTATATAGTGAGAGACACTATACCCCATAATTGCGAACGTATTTTATGAAGGACCTCTCCATCCTATTAATATAGAATAACAAATGAAATATAGTTGATAAGTTTTCTGAAATTAATCTTAAAATAAACATAACATATTATAAAGCATTGACACTATAATAAACAGACAAGTTAGGTCAGACACGTTTATCAATATTAAAAAGGTCATTAGAAGTAACAACATTGAGACACTTTTAAACTATGATACTTACTGCTATAGCATCCAATTCACTGTGGGGTAATCGGCACAGAATATCGTATTCAGTGCCACCAGGTTTGACACTGGCTACATACAACGCATAATCCGTAATAAAAACTAATAAAGGTGTCCAAGAGCCATCTTCCATATTGTATGGTGATTGAACTTTCATCATCTACAATGAAGAAAATTTGATTTATAGATGTAAATAAAAATTAAGTTTTTACTGCTGGCTTGAATGACAGTAATTGAATTACAATGTAAAAACAAAAGACAATCTACAATGAATTCAGATAATAAAAACAGGAATCCCATGAAAAACAAATACTCAAGAAGAAATAGGTAAGGACTAGTTAAAAGATAACTTTTCAAATAAAGCCTTTATACATAGTTACAAAAATAGTTACCCTGTTTAAAGTTTCATTTGGGTATGAAAAGATCTGCAACCTTAGTTTTTCATTGCACTCTATGGCGACATTGTCTTCAAAGCTATCAAAGTATGAAGGCTCGTCTGCTGTCAGCAATCTCACTGACAACCTTTTGTTTTCTATCACCTCTTTGTCTATTAAACGCGACATTCTCTCGGAGGAAAAGTGAAATGTGTCAGATACATCTTTGAAAGGAAATACAATACTAGGGAAATGCTTTTCCAATCTAAGTTTTATTTGAAAGAATTTATTGTTTTTGATTTTCAATTCAAGGTCTTTCCTCTGGCAAACGTTTTTCAAATACCTATTTAGCAATGCAGATTTGTCGGACTGTAATTTATGATTACCGGGGCTGTCGAAAAATTCGTCATTGTAATCTTCGGCGCCCTTCAAGGTTGAGTTGTCTGTGTTTGAGCAATTGTCACTGTTTGCTTGAGTGGGCTCTTCACTTACTTTCTGAACTGTAGATGCTGATTTACGACTGTACCTATTAACATTCTGCTTTTTTGGTGATGACAGATGTTTTGAAAGACCATTTTTTTGTTCAGTCTCCTCCTGCACATTTTTATTGAACTGCCGTTTTGGTGTTGACGTTTTGCTTGAAGTTTCAATATCTGATTGTTTTGAGTTCATGTCAATTTTACTTGTACTCCCCACTAGTTCTTGGACCGGGGTAGTTTCTGGTATAGGTATGAAAGATTCTTTGGGAGCATCAAATGCAGTTTGAAATGTATCATGTACGTAACTGTATGACACTCCTTTGTGCTCATAAACTGTACTTTCACAATTGACTACATATCTGCTGAGTGGTGGGAAAGCATCAGCTTTATTAGATGGTTTCTTGTCTTGATTTTTAGTATTTAAAGTGAGTTTATGTCGAGGAGACCCTTCATTAGGTGTTCTGTCACCTGTAACAGTATTCTTAGAAGCAATGGTCAGTTCTTTTGATGTTTCTGCTTGTGTTGAATGACCATTAAGATTGATCTCAATAAAATCATCTTCATCTTCAACTTGAAAACCCGAGTCTAAGCTTTTAGACAACTTTTTATTTTGACTAACATCACATGGTAATGCTTCAACAACATTATTTAATTCTAAACTGTTTTCTGGAAGACCCTTTTCTGGTGCAAAATTGAAATTAAAATTTTTGTAGAATTTTTTTAAAGAATCTATTATATTATTTGCATCTAACAGGTTGAGGACTCGTTTATTTTGTTTCTTCTCTTCCACAATATTTGTCGGAATGTAGCGTTTTTTCTTTAGAACTGATTTAACTCTGATGGGACTCTGGGTAACTTCTAAAGGCATTTTCATTCTATCATGAGATTGATCTATATCAGCTTCAGAGAAATATGTTTTTCTCATAAAGGCAACATGACCATTGTTTTCAAATCCATCACAGGAATATGATTTCTGTGTTTTGTCACACTTCCTTCGTAGCAGAGAAGTTTCAGTTTTATTTGAATTTGATGATGATGATTCACTGGAAGATGTTTCTGAGTCACAGCTGAAATTGGAATCGGAACTGTTTGAATCACATCCATACAATTTAGTATCAGATCTTGGTTCATTATTATTATCTTTATCATTGTTACATTGATTTTTCTCACACTGAGAGTATTCAAATATACCAGTTTTATCATTTTTAGAGTCTCCATAAGTAAGTATATCTGACATTGTCTGTTGAGCGACATCAGCCGCATATTTTGGTGATATATCTCCTGAAGCACACCATGAATTTCTATCAGTAGCAACACTATTTTTCTGTCTAAATCTATTACAATATGAGCTATCAGGCCTGTAAGAAATAAATCCCCGTTCTATATGTATATTATCTGTTTTTGTGTTATTTAAAATGTCTTCATGGAACGATACACGTTTCTTCTGAGAACTTGGTCCACTTTGAGATTTTTTCCTACATCTGCGCCTATATACTATATCTTCTGATAATGATTTTTTTGGTTCAGTTGTCCTAAGAGCAGGCTTTCTTATGTCATCTGCACACCCTTTTTCACATTCTAATGCTTTCAAAACAACATCCGGCAAGTTTTCATATGGAGATAATTTCTTTGTTTCTATTAACAGTTCTGGGACTATGTCGTCTCCAACATTTTGATTATCTATATCACTGCGAGTCATAATACTACTTGTGGTGCTTTTTATCATATCTTGGGAACAGGAGGATGGGGCATCATAAATGCTGTCGCATATTAGTTCCTCAGCGCCAATGAGACTATGCGACATGAGCGCCTGGCTCGTTGCCTCCGACGCATCACTATCTAAACACAAAACACCAGAATCACCGGGAGTATCGGCCAAACTGCTGTTAGTACTTGATATCAAGTGAGAACTACCTTGGAGAATTAACTCTGTAGGTTTGTTTCCAGTTTCGTACACATTCTCCATTTTTGTATATTTTGATGTATCTTCACCGCTATTCAAAGCGACTGTCGCAACAACAGTGTCGTCAATTTTACGACGACGTTTACTTTTATCGATTTCTTTGCTTTTCATCTCTGTAGCCTTATTCACTGGCATATTGATTATTAAGATAGAACGCACAAAATTGGATAATAAAAACTTGGAATCAACTATTTTGTTTCAGTTCAATACGTCTTTATACTCATGCTGAGTTTTATTTATAAAATTTACGTAAAACACGACACAAAACATGACGAACACAAAGCAGCCATATTTGACATTTTTATAATGTTGCCAATATTAATTTTGGCTTAGGAACCGCAACTTGGGAACTTTAGCATTATTTTACCTTTCTGATTTTGATGTTACCATATTTATTAAATGCTTCGTTATATGATTTTTCGGTTTCACCCAATATTTGACCATATAATCTACAGATTTTGGTTTTGATATAGTGCATATAAACTGTTTTCTATCACAAAGATAAGTATAAAGAAAATGTTCACCTTAAAAATATAATTTTGAAAGTAACAACTTACATTTTGTATACATTTAGAAATTGTGAGGAATTCGCTTTTTCTCTCAGTGACTTCAATCAACAATAATGATCGAAGCTCAGTGACTTTAGAGAATATTTTGTGGAATTTGGATATGTAATGTCGTAGAAGCCTTAATATAAGGAAAATTCTTATGCTTACCTATCTTTCTTCCTTCATTCAATTTTCTCTCTATTTCTTTTAATTACGTGTAACTCAATGCTGCTGGCCAAATATAACTTTAGTTCAAAGATATGTATGTAAAACATAATATTGAACACAATATTAAATGTTGCTGTTATGTGCCACAGACTTCGATATTCATTTTTATTCAGAATTTGTTGTATAGTTTCTGAATCGTTATATTTGTTCCAAATATTAGTTCTCTTTGGTATGTTACAATAGAAAATTTCTTTATCTAATGATAAAAGAGATACTGTGATGTTTAAGATATATGATAATAGTTAAATGAACATTAAACACAATGAACAAAGCCTTACACATACCTTATGGATCGCTAATGAACTAATCAGGCCTTTTTTGTCACTTCTTTTTTGGAGGCACGCTGATTTTCAATGATTGTAAGTTTATTTTTTTACGACTTCTACTACAGAAACAAACCACTGTGCGGAGAAACACCCTCAAGCGCGGCGCTTTCACTGACTGAATGAAACACAACAATACAAGTACTGTTACTTCACGTCGGTTTTCTGTGAGAGGGTGGTACTACGCCGGACGAGCCGGCCCATTCATGCTGAAACCACTTAAAATAATGAAAATTAATTTTAATGGGTTACTATATCAAACCTGTTAAAAAAAGTTCTTGCAATACACATAGTGTCTAATGGAGAGTTAAAATTATAATGGCAGCATTAATACCTAATGGATGTTTTGCTAAACCGGTTGATAGATGTAAAAGTTAAGCTTTTTTTAATTCAACGTCACAAAATACATCCACCATCTATCGAATCTAAACACATTTCATTTTAAGTAACATATACATCGATGTAGTCAATATTTTTGAGAAAATTTGTAGCATTTGTAGGAAATCGAGACCTTGATCTCTCCAAATTTGGGGAATATTAATGTGATTTTTGTGGGAATTTTGAAAATTGACATTGGTATTGCTTGATTATTATGTATAGCCTGTGATTGTATTGTTTTCCAAATGTTTTCTGTGCTCGTGAATTGGAGAGGTTATTTTGTTTGTAATTTCTAGTTTCTTTTTATGTATTTATTTTAATGTAATTAAATTGAAACATAAATATGGAAATAACAAAGGTTGTTTCCTTCGCATTTGTGTTGTTTTTTAAAGTTTATACATGTGATAGTGCTAAAATTAACTCTCCAAGGGTACTGTTGCCTTGGTTGGAAAATTTGAATGTGAATTTTACGTTTGAAATCTACGAAGGAGGTTGTTATACTTGGTAAGTGGAGAGTCTAATGAATTTCAATGCTTGTTATGTATGTATTGTTTTATTTATTTACTCTAAAATTAATTTGTTTCAGGAGTTTAACCCGTCCTGATATTGTTGATTTGAAGCCGGTGTACGAGAGTAGAGATAGTCACTGCTCTCGAGCTGCAGTCGTATCTGTATCAAAATCATGCGTCCCACCTGGTTCTGTTATTATTGTTGCCCAAGAAGTTTACACTGGCGAGGTTGGTCTTTTGATTATTTTGGCGGGAACCGTGTTTTCGTAACTGCACATGCCCTTTTTTGGTCTATTATTGAGACATTGATATAAAAATATGTTTTTTTAAATTATAATAAAAGTGGAAGCGTTATTGTTCTAATATAATTAAATTTGTATTATTTTGTTTATGTATGAATATTGTGGAATCAATTAGTGGGCTTAAAAAAGTTAAAATGGGAGTCTGAATATTATTTTATGCTTTACACATTTTTTTAACAATTCTCAATACTAAATTATGCTATATTTCCAGACACTGCGTGGAGATGTTGATGTAAACATAATAAGCTCTTTGAAAGTTGTGAGTACAACATGGACTTTACATTTGGAGGAGGCACCGGAGGCATTCATGGTGGACGCATATGATAATCAAGGTAAACCATGTACATAAATATAAAATTAAATTATATACTTTGACAAGCCACAGGACTTATAACATTGCACACTAGAAAAATAAATTAAAATACCTGGACTATAAAATTCTTTATTGAATTTTGACTTCTGTTTAATTTATCTTTACTACTTGAATGAAAATGAATAATCATATATGTATCTTACGAAGTCCTCTACCTACCAGTAAAGTTCTTGTTAAAATTGGTTCAGTACTTTTGTACATATAAACAACCGACACTAATTCAATTATATGTATAAATAATCATTATTATTAATTCACTTAGCTCTAGTGTTATTAAGGTCCTGTTCCACTATGACAAAACAAGAAAATCTTGAATATTTTTATAATTTGGATATATGCATACTTATTGTATTTTTGTATTCCTGATGATAATAAAAATAAATAAAAATAGTGCTTTGATATATCATTGAGGGTTCTGCTGCATGAGTCATAATATTTTGTAAATATTATTTATCAAAATGAATAAAGACTAATCTAGGTCTTGAATTATAATAGTATGATAAACTTTAAAAGGAAATGTCAATTATTATTTTTGCTTAATAATTGGTATGAGGGAATGCTTCACTTGTCATGAATTCATAATGAAAAAGTAATATATGTTACATTTATCATCATTATCATTACATAGTATAAAACAAAGTCTCCTACCGCATCTGTCTGTCTGTCTGTTCACGATAAGCTCAAAAACTACTGAACATATTTTCATGCGGTTTTCACCTGTGTATAAAGTGATCCATGAGGAAGGTTTTGGTATATAATTTGTCAAAGTTTATGTTTTAATTATCAGGGCGAGATAACGTCCGCAGGCCCCCCCTAGTTTTTATATAAAATACAAATTATCTTTTATTTGTAGTTCAACAGTAAAACTAAACTTGGAAAATAAAAAGTAGGGAAAATATTGCTTAAACATTTTTTTGTTAAAAGTCATTTAGTCAGTTTTCCTGCAAATGGTTCTTTTCAAAGAATACAGTTTTTTTTGGGCTTCGTCATATTTTTATTATTCAGTTGATTTCCCAAGAATGTTTAAGTAAATAGGTTTGGTATTTTACATTTTGTATCATGTGTCCAATTTTTTTTTCAGGAAATAAATTCTCTACTCTAGAAGGCATAAGTTTCAGTTGGAGTATAGAAAATCTTGGTAGTAATTTTGGGGAAGATCAGTTAGTTAAGTAAGTACTTAGAAATTATTAACATATATTTCTTAGGTCAAATTTATTAGTATTGTTTAGTTTGTCTACAGTTTTGTAAAATGATCCACCAATGTTTATCACATTTTCTATCTATTATCACATATTCTTTTCAATATGGTAAACCAACTATCTGTTAGACAAAGTTCCAAGAAATTAAGATAGGATTGATGAATTATAGAGGATAAATTACTTATGTCCGATATGGTATATAATACTAACTTACTTTGTCTTGCTCAAGTGGTTTGACTGGTGGAATATCAATCCAATATCCGCAGTTAACATAGAACTGTTATTTTCTTCTCAAAATTTGAAATTACCATTGTTGTGGGCTGTCCTGATAATTATACTCACTCCTTCCTTTGGAAAGAAGCTTATAAAGGGCGGCAAAGAGTTTTTTACAGGCCGAGTATGATTATGATTACATATGAATGATTGTGGTTTTATTATGAAAGACAGGTTTCATGGACCCATTTGTTTACAATATATGGGTGATTTCAAAATCAGATAAATCTACAGTTCAGTGTTTGTTCATGTATCGTATTTTAATACTTGATTACTGGGACAGTCAGGTTACTTCATGAGTTTGGCTTTTACCACCAACAGATAGTCTTACTTTCTATTTAAATTAGTGAATGTACACAAATTATAAAAAAGAGATAGATGCTGAGGATTGAACTGGCTTACATCAGATAAATATACCAGTGCGTTAATCATTCAACCATAATAATTTGTTATATTATATTTTAGTTTAATACCCTGGGGAAGCACAGCTTACGAAGCACCACCTGGAATCCTAGACCTGGAGGTGCAAGGTCTACAATCTTATTCGGTCTTGCTATATGGGAAAACTATGGGTGAATGCCGCGTGACTGTGTGTTTAGGACACATATGTACTGACTTCAAATTAAGAGTTATAACTAGTGTTATATTATTACCTGCGACTGCTATCATAGCTCATGGTGATTGTTTACGATACAGGTAAGTTAGTATTCATATTTTTTAATTAATAGCCTTATTAAAGGCAGTCTGTACAAATAAATATGATTCTAGCGTCTGTTCGTAATATCAGAATAACACCTATTTACATAATGGATATGAAAGTATATTGGTACCTACAACATAAAACTTTTTGTTATATAATATGTCAAAGATTTTTTTTTAATTATCAGGGCGAGATATGTCCGTTGGATCCACTAGTATTTATATAAAATACAAATTTCCTTTATTTGCAGTTCAACAGTAAAACTAAACATGGAATATGTTATGTATGGAAAATGTTGCTTCAACATTTTTTTGTAAAAATTCATCAAGTTTTTCTGCAAATGGTTCTTTTCTAGGCTAGAAGAACACAGATTTTTTTTGGTTTTAGACATATTTTTATTATTCAGTTGATTTCCCAAGAATGTTTAAGTAAATAGGTTTGGTATTTTACATTTTGTATCATGTGTCCAATTTTTTTTTCAGGAAATAAATTCTCTACTCTAGAAGGCATAAGTTTCAGTTGGAGTATAGAAAATCTTGGTAGTAATTTTGGGGAAGATCAGTTAGTTAAGTAAGTACTTAGAAATTATTAACATATATTTCTTAGGTCAAATTTATTAGTATTGTTTAGTTTGTCTACAGTTTTGTAAAATGATCCACCAATGTTTATCACATTTTCTATCTATTATCACATATTCTTTTCAATATGGTAAACCAACTATCTGTTAGACAAAGTTCCAAGAAATTAAGATAGGATTGATGAATTATAGAGGATAAATAAAGAATACAAGGGGACTACCTATATTGACAACTTCAGAATTGGCAGTATGGATTAATTCCTTCGCCTGTCCTATTGGACGAATATTATTATTACTACTACTACTACAATCTTTTATAAAGATATAATAACTACAGAATAATTCACTGGCGACTGCAAATCTAATATAATATTAAACTGTGGTAAAAAATAAACTACATTATTTTATGAGTACTATATTTGCAGCTATTTTGTTATGAAATTAGTTAGTTAGATTAACATTATGCAAATTTCCACCTGATGCTAAGTAGTATTATAAGTATATATATAAGTAGTAGTAGTAGTATAAAAATATGTAGGTTTATGATATTACTATTATAGGCTTTTATAATAAAATGTAGGGTACATTTTTTAAATAATTATACAAAACTAGTAAGCGTACCCTATTTTATGCAGAGATCATCTAGTTTGCTGTAAGTAGAAGATATTCATATTCATAGTGATTCGCTTCTGCCTGTGCATATCCAGCATTTCACAGGCCGGCATGACAGCGGCGCCCGGAGATGGATAGTGTGTCACTCGGTGGTCGCCAATGTTTTTGGATTTTACTGTGCTTACCATCAGGCACAGTGCAATAATTTTACCATGCAACAATTAAAAAAAAAATAAAAATAGATCAGTAGTTTTGGAAACTACATAAAACAAACTCATTGTGTTTATTGTAAAGATTTGAAAAGTTTTGATAGTCTCTCTGCCATATGTATGTAAATACAATGATAAGAGATGTGCCCATTATTCAAAAGCTGATGTATAGATTTCGATGGTTTTTTTTTGTTTTAATTCTTGACTTTTTTTTATTAGGTACTTACGCCTTATCAAACTTAGCATAATAAAACTTAGTTAAGTTTAATTTAATATAAAGGTAGTACTTTGAAGAATCTAATAATTTTTAGAATGTCTAGTACATTTAGTGTTTTAATACTTATGTTTTTTTCCTCTTTACTTTAAATATATTTTTAAGATTATAAACGACGCAGACGAAGTCACGGGCATCAGTTACTTAGTAAATAAAATATGACTTTTTATGGTGGTAGAGCCACACTGAAACTGTTACTGGTGTCAGCATGAATGGGTCGGCTCGTCCGGGGTAGTACTACCCTCTCATAGAAAACCGACGTGAAGTAACAGTGCTTGTATTGTTGCATTTCGTTCGGTCAGTGAGAGCGCCGGAGGCCCACCTCCCCTCCCCTTTCCCTCTCCCTCCCCTAATCATAACCCCCAAAGGGTGGCAGCGCACTAGCAACTCCTCTGGTGTTGTTAGTGTCCATGGACGGTGGTGATCACTTAACATCAGGTGACCCAACTGTTTGTTTGCCACCTATGACATAAAAAAAAAAGACTGTTGATGTTGTATTTTGAAGAGAATAAAAAATTATCAACACTTTGTTGCCTATTATGATAATCACGTTCACCTTTCCAGAGTTTCGAAATCGCGCGCCGGTCGTCTTATAACGCAAGATATAGCAGACACTCAGTATTATGTGAATATACGAGACACTAATATAGCAATGCTGGAAGATACCAGCTTAGTTAGAGGCACATATTTGGGTACAACTAATGTGTACCTCCAGTCTGGAATGAACGAAGTTGCAACAGCCACATTGACAGTGGCAGAACCTCACAGTATCAGAGTTAATTTGCGTCCGAACAGTTTACTGATTAGAGATGAGATGTTTATTGTGCATTGTATTCTATACACCTCCGAACATGCTATGACTGCTGGGGACGACATCTTGATTAGATTGATGGTAGATGGGGAAGCTGATATTGATTTGTTACGGTCTACGGAGAATGGAACATTAACAGATGCCGTCGCTAGGAATGTTGGACAGTTCACAATAACGGCTAGACTTCATTCTATCGCGGGTAAAGAATTGTCACGAAAGGTAATCACTGGTTATATCAAATATATATTTAAGGTTTTCTTTTGTAATTGATTTTTAATTGAATGGTTATCTGCAGGTGGAAAGTCAAATTTCAGCCGTAGTAGTGGATCCATTGAAAGTAGTACCACAAGAATTATATGTTGCATGGACGGACTCTATTCAGTAAGTTATTGTTATATATTATTTCTAACAAAATCCCAATACCATGCACCTTAATTACATATATTACAAAAGCAAAGCGATAGCATTGTTAAATGACAGCTTCAAAATTCAGACAAATGTTATGTAACACTCATAATGCAAACTAAACTTGTTGGAGTAATTTGGTATTTCATATGAAAAGGTAGAAGAGGTGATTATTTTTACAATTATTGCAAATTATTGAATAAGTCCATCATTATTTTGCTGTTGACTATCCATTCTTCAATAATGAAGCATATAAACACAGTTTATGGTACACAATCATTGGCCGGTATTATTACAACGTAACGTAACGTACAAAGAAGCAAGCAATGTGCAACAAACAAAGGTGTGATAGAGAGAACATTTTATATTGCACACACTCAAAGTCACGATACGAATATTGAATATTCATGTTATACTGTACAAAACAGTAAACAAATGAACAACAGTTTATAATAACAATTGTTGTAAAATAACAACAGCATAATGCTTTATGTGTCTATGTCTGGTATTTAACCTAAATCTGTCTTTACAAAAATTGCAAATTATTGAATATGTCCATCATTATTTTGCTGTTGACTAACCATTCTTCAATAATGAAGTATATAAATACAGTTTATGATATACAATCATCAGCCGGTGTTATAATAACATGCAAAGAAGCAAGTAATATGCAACAATCAAGAGGTTTGATAGAGAGAACACCTCATATTGCTCACGCTCAAAGTCACGATGCGAATATTGAATATTCATGTTAATACTATACAAAACAGTAAACAAATTAACAACAGTTTATAACAACAATTGTTGTGAAATAACAACAGCATAATGCATTATTGGTCTATGTCTGGTATTTAACCTAAATCTGTCATTTTGTTGTCGATATTTAGCCTATTTTGCTGTCGTTTTGTTCTTGAAAAACAAATCTAATGCAATTATTGTTTCAAATCGTTATTTTTCATTTGGAATTAATATGGAGAATTATTTATTTTACAGAGAAGTTCAACTCAGACACACTGGCGGGGGGAATGAACCAGTAGTATGGTCACAGGGTACATCAGTATTAGATAGTATTTCGCTCTCACCTTCAGGTGTAGTGACGATACGCGGAGAAGGCATCATTGATGTTAAAGTCCAGTTAGAAGAGTATTCACATATTCAAGCAAGTGGGAGGTAAATGTGATTCACTTATTTATTATTTAGCTATGTATAATTTTACTGAATACGCTATCGGTGTAATGATTTAGAGGATTGTCGCGCTGAGTTATGCGGCTTCTAATCCCAGACAGAACAGTTATTTGTCTATCCGCTAATTGAAGACTCAAATGGATGATGGTGGTATGCAACAATTTTTTAAATTCTGTGACCTAGATGAAAGTGTTATGTTAATATATGTGTTTTATTCTTATAACTAATTATAGAGTTAGAAATTAAAATAATCAAAGTACCCAAACTCTGTATATGATATAATCGAAGGTTTTTTTTTATGTCATATATGGCAAACGAACAGGTTCACGAACACCTGATGTTACGTGATCACCACCGTCCATGGACACTAACAACACCAAAGGAGTCGCAAGTGCATTGCCATCCTTTGGGGGGAAGGGTTAGGGGAGGGATAGAGAGGAGAGGGAGAGGAGAGGGAGAGGAGAGGAGAGGGGAGGTGGGCCTTCGGCGCTCTCACTGACCGAACGACAATGCAAGCACTGTTACTTCACGTGGGTTTTCTATGAGAGGGTGGTACTACCCCGGGCGAGCCGACCCATCCACGCTGAAACCAGTAATAGCTTCAGCGTAGTTCTGCCACCATTAAAACCAAACTATGGAGCGCATTTCTGTAAAAATACAAATTTGTTACATATAACTCACATCCATTCAGGTATTCAATTGTATTCTTACACTCTTCATGTAAAATCTTTATAGTTAGACAAACAATGATTAATTAAAAATATTGGGGTTTTATAAATAAACTTTTTCGAATGTTGTCTATGTATTCGAATAATGACGACAACCGGCCAGAATTTTTCAACTTCTATTGAAAAATACAAAAGCGCGCCACGTTCGTTGTTTTGTTTGATTACTTACGATCAAAGTATTTCATACAAATTGTTACTGTGACTTATCCTTAGTAGATATTGCATGCTTTCGTGGACTTATTTTTATATATTTTGTTATAAGCAACATTCACATATACACTTATTTAGGTGTAAGTTCAATTAATAACGCTGCACACGTAATAGATGCTCTGAAAAGACACCACTTTTTCCTGCTAAGCTGACAATGTCATAAATTTTATTATATTAATATGGTATATAGTCTATACCAGGGCTTTTATAGACACGGGGGGCATGCACTGCCCTTAAATCCCTTTAAAAATATCGAAAATATTGCCTTAAAAACTGAAAAATACGAAAGAGTTTCAAAAAGAAGTCAATCTTTGTAACTTAACTTTCTTGGGCAATTACAGCGTCGCACAGTGGTTTGTCCCTGTAGAAGTGTTTTTTTAAGACTTTAAAAAAATTATGGACATATAATGTTTCAAAATGAACGTGCCCCCTAAAAAGCCCCTTTTTTTCGAAATGACTACGACCTGTTAAGACCTTGCTAGGTCAATAGCATAGTTAGTTCGAAAAAAAAAACCCTAAAAAGAAGTAACAAAAAGGCCTGGTCTATACCCATCTGGAATAGTGTACTTTATAAATAGTGCAAGAATTTATCAAATCGGTGAAGTGGTACCGGTTACTTTTCTCATATAAACAAATATACAAATTCCGCTGTCTCTCTTTATAATATTAGTATAGATTTTATATTAGTTAGGATTCTTTTGAGTAATCTGTGTATTTGAAAAATATATTATATACACTATTAACGTACCATTGTCATGTATATATTATTAACAAGTTTTTCATTGATTAAACTCTTTGTTCCTCTAAATATTATACAAATTATCTTTGAACAAAAAAATTGTATTTGCGTTTCCACAAAAAAAAAAGATACATAGATAAAAGAAAACATTACAGTCGTTTTTTGATCGGTCACTTTAAATTATTAAATTGTTGCCAACAATAATTTCTTTTATGGTTGATATTTAAGCCCCTCCCCCTTCCCTCCCTTTCCCCCAAGCACGGGCCGGCAACGCACTTTCGACTCTCCTGGTGTTGTTAGTGTCTATGGACGGTGGTGGTCACTTAACATCAGGTGACTCACCTGTTCGTTTGCCTGCTATGACATAAAAAAAAATTGTTTACAGAGTAATGTCAGCTTCGCCGGAGTTGTTGCAAGTGTCGAGTACTGGTTACGCACGTGTCGGCAGAGCGCATCATCTCCACGTCGCACTCACCGCTACTGATCCCGCCACCGGCGATTTATACAACTTCCATTCGTAAGTTTCACTATATATATATATATACATAATATATATATATACTAGCGTCTGCTCGCGTTTTCTTCCGCGTCGTACGCTAATACGCATTGAAAGCTCTCAAAAGGAAAAAAAAAAACTGATTTTGAAACATGAGTAATCTGTGTATTTGAAAAATATATTATATACACTATTAACGTACCATTGTCATGTACATATTATTAACAAGTTTTCATTGATTAAACTCTTTGTTCCTCTAAATATACAGATTATCTTTGAGCAAAAAAATTGTATTTGCGATTCCACAAAAAAAAGATACACAGATAAAAGAAAACGTTCCAGTCGTTTTTCATGTCACTTTCAATTATTAAGTTGTTGCCAACTTAAAAAAAATTGTTTCCAGAGTAATGTCAGCATCGCCGGAGTTGTTGCAAGTATCGAGTACTGGTTACGCACGTGTTGGCAGAGCACATCACGGTGGTGGTCACTTAACATCAGGTGACTCACCTGTTCGTTTGCCTGCTATGACATAAAAAAAAATTGTTTACAGAGTAATGTCAGCTTCGCCGGAGTTGTTGCAAGTGTCGAGTACTGGTTACGCACGTGTCGGCAGAGCGCATCATCTCCACGTCGCACTCACCGCTACTGATCCCGCCACCGGCGATTTATACAACTTCCATTCGTAAGTTTCACTATATATATATATATACATAATATATATATATACTAGCGTCTGCTCGCGTTTTCTTCCGCGTCGTACGCTAATACGCATTGAAAGCTCTCAAAAGGAAAAAAAAAAACTGATTTTGAAACATTCTTCATTGGTGCTCCGCTTCTATTGGTCTTAGCGTGATGATATAGCCTGTAGCCGTCCTCGATAAGTGAGCTATCCAACGCTGATAGATTTTTTCAAATCAGACCAGTAGTTCCTGAGATTCACGCGTTCATACAAACAAACCCACCATATAATATATATACATAAAACTGAAGCGTCAGTTATATGTTCGGTGATGGTAATTCATTATAAGGTGGCTGAATCGATTTTGATGAGAAATTTACTATCAGATAGAAGACTTTTTCGTGTGTTATCCGCGCTATGTTATAATATTACGTTTTTAAACGCAGATTCAACTGTAACGATAATATTAAAATACAGCGGACCCCCGGTAATCCGGCCCCTGTCTAATCCGGGACCCACTGTAGTTCGATATGTCTATTGTTACATACTTTTTGAGTCTTCGCTAATGTAGATAATGCATGATTGAACAGGTTACAACATGATTGATGATCATCATTTTTATGCACCGTTTTTGGTTATTTTACTTGTAAAGTTATTATTGTTCGTAAATTTTATAGCATTGACGTTAACTTTATAGTAAAATGTAAGTTCTCTATCGTGTTGTATAATTTACTAAATTCGGCATACATAATACGATATTTATAAGATACTCCTTTGTAATAAAATCCAGACTATACGAGGCCATAGGCAGTACTCTGTAATCCGACATATTCGATAGTTCGACAGTGTCTTGCAAAACGTTTGTCGGATTAACGGGGTTCCACTGTAATAAAAAAATCTTGTCCGTTTTTAATGTAGGTATACACGACATTTAGCACTTTCTTATGAGAACGAAATTTTAGGAACCATCTATTTCTATACATATAAAATATATGTGTATAAAATTGAAATATTCTGTTATTTGTTGAAGTTAACCACCGAAACAGCTAAACCTATTTTAACGAGACTTTTACTGACATTTAGAATACTTTTCGGAATATTACCTAGGGCATATTATTGTACTCTTCTATAGGGACTAAGGGATAATCATATATGATTAACAGAAAAAACGTAAAATAGGTTATGTCGGAGTTAAGGAGTAGTAACAAAGTTACTATTTAAAATATAAAATACAGGCTATAATGAATACAGAGATGACATGTAATTCTCACTAAGTAACATGACAATTTTCATGAGAATGAAGTCGCGGGCATTAGCTCGTCGAAAATACAAAAACTTTATTAGTCCAAAAAAACCCTAAAGAGATTATTTATAAGTTTTTAGTTTTTTAATACATAATTTTGTACTTGCCACAATATCATCTGATGTTAAATATTTTAAATAATCATATGTTTTAGGGTAGGTTCAACATACAGGTATTAGCAAATTGACAATTTGGGAGTAGTAGCAACCAATCTGGTTTTAGATAACCCTACACCACCATACCACATATTCATCAAAATGTTTGTCATCACCAAAAGCTCAGTATCATTGTGTAATTCGAAATTAAGTCGATACATGGGATAAGTCGATAAAAGAGTAAATATATCGAATCAGATTATAATCGATTGTTACGTGATTATATAAAGGCAATTAGGCAAAAAAAAGTCAATGTTATTTTATTACAGGTGTAACTGTGCATCGTTCACTGTTTCCTTGTTGGAAGGGCCTGAACTGCTTAACGTTACTTCTGCTCCTTGGATTCCGCCTGTTGGTGAGTGATGGAATATTGTGATATTAAACTCTTCAGTCGATTTTTTAAAACGCAGATCTCAAAATTGCTGATCAGTTTTTTAATTTCATGACATTGTCAATTGTAGATTTCATGGGTTAGGAAAAGAAGTTCCTACAAATGAAAAAATAAGTTAATAGTACATTTTGTATAATTTCAATTTTGCATTGAATAATTTGCTATTTTTCAAAGTTTTTTAATAAATCAGGTATTTTTTAACTTAACACTGCCAACAGACTGTTGACCTTTATCTCATGAGATCTACATTCGTTTCTATGGAGCTTATTTATTATTTTGCACAGTTCAGGGGTTAAATTAAAATTGCATTTGATGTATACAGAGTGCTTATACGTTCACGAAATTAAAATGTACAAAGTTGAAACTCCTTGATAGGAAAGTTGTTAAATAAATAATCTATACAAATAAAATGGTAGGTAATAAATTTCGATACTTGTGTATTAAATGCACAGCGCTAGCCGACCAATGATTGTTTGGAAATGACACATAACCTCAAAACTTTGATATCTTAGTAACTATGACTTTCCGTGGGGAGGGGAAATCCCCCCATTTCCCCCACTTCTCCCACACCCTTCAATTTTTATATTAAGATGCGAATTTCAAATGCAGCCCTGTAAAACACTATTAGATTCCAAAGGCTTTATTTAAAAACAATTTATTCAATAAGATTTAAGTGGGAAATGGGTTGATATAGAGCATAAGATAGAATTTCCTTCTTTTTTTCTCGACTGCTTGTTCTTTTATTTTTGTTTGGTTTGGTTCGGCGAGTTTGGTGCATTTGATACATAAGTACTTAAATTTCTACCAGTCAACTTGTTAAGCAAGTCGCGTTTAAATCGAATTTGTCGAATATTTCAATTGTGATTAGAGGGGGCGTGCTGTGTCGTGGAGTGCGTGTTCGGGAGTGCGGGCGTCGCGAGCGTGCGCGTGCGCAGCGTCCGCGCGAGCGACACCGCACGTATTACAGTACGAGCCGCTCCGGCTCTACTGTGGCCCACTCATGCTGCCGCTCTGATCGGAGCTTCGTTACCGGTAATTAACCTGAATAGCTACCTTATTAGGCACAAGTCCCTAGATTAAGTTCGGAATATCGATTCGATGTCCTCAAGTTCGAGTCCCGGAATGTTTAGGTTTTAGTAAGTGGTAGAGCCACGCTGAAGCTATTAATGGCTTCAGCATGAATGGGTCGGCTCGCCCGCGGTACTACCACCCGACCCACAGAAACACCGACGTGAAGTAACAGTGCTTTCATTGTTGCGTTTCGTTCGGTCAGTCAGAGCACTGGTGGCCTACCAATCCCTGTCCTTCCACTTCCCCTTCCTCCTTCCCTTCCTCCTCCTCCCCTCCCAAACAGAGGCTAGCAATGCATTTGCGACTCCCTGGTGTTGCAAGTTTCTATGGGCAGTGGTGATCACTTAACATAGGTGACCCTACTATGATATAAAAAAAATGTATTCTTAGAATTTACTTGATTATTGTATAAAAACAAATTATAGTCATAGCTTTATTCAATATAAAGATTTTAAAACTACGATTTCGTGTGTTTACTTGCCTTTGTGAGGTGAGGCAAGCGGTGTAGTCCTTATGTTTTTTCCCCTCTGTACATAAAAAATATTTTTAAGACTATAAACGTTGTGTACGAAGTCGGGGTGGTATCAGCTAATTAACTAATATTTTAACCGTGTGTAGATTACGTTGAAAGTATTCCTCACAATCTGAGTATATACTACATACCTGCTAGTAAATTTTGTTATATTTGCCAGCATTAGTTGTTGTATGTCAGTATTACAGTGGTCGTTACTTTGTATTTCTGCCTGGAGTGGATTGGCCGCTACAATGTCTCACTCCGACAAAAAATGTTTGGTTTTATTTTCCCGAGAAGTACCTGAAAAAGAAATCTGAAGATTCAGAAGAAGAGATTGAAAAAGAAGTAATAGAACGAGCGAAATTATAGTAACTAAAAGAACAGAAACAATTCCAGGCGAAAGTGCAAAGTAACTTCCACTTTAATATTTAATTATTGATTTCCACAAACTAACGCTTTCCTAAATCAAATAAGCGATATTTGACTGCTATCGATGGCAATCAATTTTTTTTAATATCATAGTAAGCATACGGTCAGGTGGGTCACCTGGTGTTAAGTGATCACCACCGTCTATAGACACTTGCAATACCAGGGGAGTCGCAAGTGCGTTGCCAGCCTGTGTTTAGGGTAGGGAGGAATAGGGGAGGGGAAGGGGAGGAGAGGTGGGTATCCGGCGCTGTCACTGACCGAACGGAACGAAACTATGTTACTTCACGTGGGTGTTTCTGTGGGTCGGGTGTTAGTACCCAGGTTGAGCCTGCTGCATGCATGCGAGCATGCTGAAACCAGTAATAGCTTTAGTATGGCTCTACTACCTATAAAAATTATTGTCACATACTTTGGAACTTCTGTTTGTACTAATAGTTGTTAGAACCGTCTAAGTTATACATATTTCTTTAGGTTATCGCTCAAGGTGAAGCTTTGGTCTCACATTCGAACGAGCCTCGTGTGGCCGAGTTATCCATAAGAAATGGTCAACCGCCACATCGACATCCCGATGCCAGTCTTTTCACATTAAATTGCCATAAGGTATGTATATCTATGTAAAAAAAAAATTACCTTACAGGTATAATCTGGAGCGTGTAATTTAGATAGGTATTCTGGGAGTGGGACATATGATCTAATAGGGTCGTTCATAAAGTACGTGCGTACTTGTGGGGACGTAGCGGCTTACTGTGACAAGGGGGGATCGGGGGTTCATAGAAAGTTTCCAAATTTTTAATTTCATTTTTTTTATTACCATTGAACATCAGTCGTTTTATATTTGTAAAGAAAAATATTTGCTTATTTCTAAATTGTCGACCTTTCTATACTATTGGCATACATCATATATTGGGGAAGTGACTATCATTCGTTATGCAATATTGATTTAACCCTCACCTTTAAATCAACCCCTACCGTGACATGGGGAGAGGAAGTCGTGGAACATATGACAGCGCGAGTCTGGGTGCAGGGTTTCTAGGAAGGTATAATTTTACGTGATCTATTTTATGAGCGGCTCTTAAGGCTTATAACTGATGAACTACTATGTACCTGTACTAAATTCCCTATTGATTGATATGATTGATGTCTTTCTCCATACAATCTCTTCGTTATATAATTTAAATCGTCTGGCAGAACAGATATCGGACTGTTGCAAAAAGCTGTGTAGTAGTATATTTAGGTTTATATCTATTTGACTATTTAGATTTAATAGTTTCATATATAAGTATATGATATATATATATACATAGATATAAGTTACGATGGATCTGACATGTTAAAAATGATTAAAGTCCCTAAAGAAAATAGAGGGGGAAGAAAAATAAATTTAATATGTACTTGTTTTTGACTGTTTTACATATGTATACAGAGGGGTGATGCCCAATTGGAATTGACATCACACATGGATGACGAACTGGAAAGTATTGATTTGGAAGTATTTTGTGCTCCGCATGTCACTAGAATAAGACTGGACCCTCCGGAAACACCTGGGAATTGTTCTGGCGGATCTAGGTAAGTTGGTATTTAATGTATCAAAGAAATAATTATATATGACTTTTCTGAAATCTGTTGTAGGTTTAAAGTTAACTGAAATAAGCTGTTAATTCAAATTATCACCAAGAAAGAAATTATACAGAATTTGTAACTGCCAAATAATAAATATCAGGGATCAAATAATAAAGGCGACAATGTCCAAGAAACATAATTTCACGAAATTTGCTAAGCAGTAATAACATTACCCTGAGGTAATGTTAAACTGTCCCCATAAAGAGGATGGGTACATTTAACTAAAACAAAGATCCCAAATCGCAGTTAGCGAAGTACATATAATTTGTTTTGGTGATTAAGGGTTATTTGAGAACAGTAGCTCATTAAAAAAACAGGGTGTACTGTAAAGACAAACGATAAAAGTGAAACTTGTATTACTAAAAAAAATACAACACAAAGCCAACGTCACGTGGTATTCCCAAGTGGTCTACCCGACATAGTGTTTACCCCCACCACTTTTCATCACACGGAAAGGTCGTGGTTCTTAATTTCCAAGCCCCCTCGCATAAGAACTTTCACTATCAATATCATATAAAATATAATATTGCAAAAAACGCCAAAAACGTCTTATTTTCTTTGGACGGCAATATAGTAATCTATTTTTAAGTATAAATTATTAATGTAAACCATTATAAACAAATTTAAGGATTTTTAAGCTACAAATTAAATCAGTGGAATTGTATTTGGTCCCCTAATTATACTAACATATGAGTCTCTGCATTCTGAGAAATAATTAAACGGTCTGTTGACATTTATATATTAACATTCCAAAATGAGCTAAATCAAATTGTAGCCGTTTCTAGTATTGTACATTATTTACATCTTCAGATTTTGTACATGTAAAACATGAAGATCATAAAAAAAACAAGGAATAAATTTTTTTTACAAAAAAAATAAACAATCTTCAATGTGAAAAACTAATAAGGCACTAAAAAGCGAAAATTAACTGAATTATTACATTAACCAAATTAAATAAAAAATATTGATATTGCAATGCCCTCTGAATATAACCAGTTCATATAAAAAAAGAATCATTAAAATCGGTTCATAATTAACGGAGATATCGACTAACATACATAAAAAATACATACAACCGAACGTAGTAACCTCTTCCTTTTTCGAAGTCGGTTAAAAACCTTATGAACTTACGGTTCATTTGAATTTGATTCTCAGTGTATAAAAACTGGAAATCTTAAAAAAAAATTAACCATATTATATGGACGAAAAGAATTAGATTTAACTTATTTTGAATAGTAACAACTCAATTATAAGCTATATTAAGGATGTTTTAAGCTAATAACTAAAAATTATTATTCTGCTATTTTATTTGTCCTCTTAATTGTAGTAAATTATGAGCGTCGCTATTTTTATGAATAATTAAACAAACTAGTGGGCGCCCAGAGGTCGACATTCGACCATAGTTAATTGATTTTTTAAAGTTTGAATTTTATTAGGGTTCTTTTGTCAAAGGGTATTATGTTATAATATCATTGTAGAATGTAGAATGAAAAAGGGTAATTGGAACGTAAGAGTAAAATAATACATACAGTCGAGCATAGCAACCTCCTTCACAACCTTTTTTGAAGTCCTTTATTGACAGATGTCAAAATGTCCTTTTAATTTACATGTGTGTATATGTTGTGTAAAACTGAAGCAGTAGTGTGAGTAATTGCCGGTACCTCATAAGTATTATCAGGTATGAGTTAAAGGAAGTACTATCAGAGTTGTGTTTACAGTAATAAAATAAAAGTTGTACGTTGTTTGAAGTGTAACTTAGTATTGTGATTAATTTTTTTTAGAGAATAAGTTAATTACACTATAGAAATGGTTGACGGCAATATTTGGTATTATTTTAATATATATTAACACTGTAAATAATACATGATAATTTTTAAAAGTGCTCAATAGTCACTACGATCCAACAGAAAATAATATGGGTGTAAGGGGATTCGAATAACATCATAAGACTTGAGACACCCAGGCCTACCTCACGTGGTGCACCCTGCTGTATAACTAACGAGGCAATGGTGGAAGCGGTGTGATAGGGTTATACAGGCTGACTGGGTCGCGACCACCATGTATATGGCGAAAAAGCCCGTCATAGCGATTCGCTTCCGCGGGTCGCGTTTCGAGATCAGCCTGTGCATATCCAGCTTCTTGCAGGCCGGCATGATAGTGGCGACCGGCGATGGATAGTGTGTCACTCGGTGGTCGCCATTGTTTTTGGAATGTACTGTGCTTATCATCAGGCATAGTGCAGTCATTTTGCCCTGCTACAATAAAAAAAAAATGTGCTATAGATTTCAGTGTTTATCTCTCTTCTTTCTTTGTATATATTTCGAGTACATTAAGAATATACTATCTCATTCTCTCAAAGCCTACAACCCATATATACATTTATAGCTATCTCTTTTTCTTTACACATTTTCGTTTCATAAAATGCAATCCAGACCGTTCCAAAAGAAGTTTAACTTTAGAAACTTTTTTTCGTTCATATCTTTCTATAATATAAACTCAACTAAGGGTTATAGAAATGATAGTTCGATTGGGCTCTCGTCCGAGACGCACGCGTTCCGCACCGCTCTCCTAACGGTTTTTTTTTCGTAATTCGATGCAAGTATTTCGCGAGTGTTTCGTGTGTGCTATCATCTTCACGCGTCGCTCCGCGGTATTGTTTCCGTACGAAAGTGTTTTCGCGAGCCCGATCACGTCCTGACCATTCCAAAAGAAGTTTAATTTTAAAAACTTTTTTCGTTCATGTCTTTCTATAAAATAAACTCAACTAAGGGTTATAGAAGTATTTTGGTGGAAATAATTAATCTGTTGTGTTGATGGAATACGGTAGTTGTGTCCGGATGAGTAGCAACTACCCTACACCAACTTAAATACCTTACGTAGTGGGACGTTTTACGGTGTAGCATTCAAGGTTTTTGGTATAACCTAGTTTTCAAGTGGGACTGTTGGGTCTATGTTTACACTATTGGATGTCTACCACCATATATACCAAAAACCAACATATTGACTCTTTTGGTTGATGAATCTGTTTATATTCAACTGTCGGAAGGCCCTCGTTAGGTCAGTATGATGGAGAAATTATAGATTTTCTTACTGTCGCTGTAGTTTCTGGTTTACACTGCTCACAATTACCCATATACAGGCTGGCAACGCACTTTCAATTCCTATGGTATTGCTAGTGTCTATGGACGGTGGTGATCACTTAACATCAGGTGACCCACCTGTTCGTTTGACGCCTTTTGACATAAAAAAAAAATTAAAGTGATAACATGCTGCAATAAAAAAATATTATAAAGTAATACTCAGGATACTGCAGCTTATTAGTCATTGAATTCATAGTCAACTTTTCTTATACGAAACCGACATGAAGTAACAGTGCTTGCATTATCCCCTCCCCCTCTCCATCTCCGTCCCGCCCAAAGTGTGTTGTTAGTGTCTATGGATGGTGGTGATCACTTCACATCAGGTGACCTACCAGTTCGTTTGTCTCCTATGACATCAAAAAAAAAAAGATGGCCTCTGGTAGATACATATTCTGCCAGTGTCAAGTCAGTCAAGTGATTATCATTTTTAATATATATTTTTTTGTTGTTATATAATTTCGTTCTTGATTAGGTAACTGAAATACACAAAGACAAACACAACACTTACAGATATCATGTCTTATATAAAATTAAAGATTATTAGAGTTACAATAAAAGTGTTTAATTTTAATTTTAGTTGGTAACAGCGAACGAAAAAGCCGTTGGATGGAGTGGCTCATTGAAAGCAAGTATACCAGACGCCACCACAAGTATACAAGCGATAGTCGTAGCCCCATTAAAATGTGACCCAATGAAGGTATGTTTTATTCTTTTATCACATTCTTATTGACTCGTTCTTTTTCTGTTATTTCTGTATTGAAATTTTTGCTAACGGAGTTTAAATAATGTAAGAATATTTGTTTATATTTATATGCAGTTATATTTCTATGATGAGCCAGGTCTGTGGGAGACAGAATATCTATACTAATATTATAAAGAGGTAAAGTTTGTCAATTTGTGAGTTTGTGACGTTGTACGGGGTAATCTCAGGAACTACTGGTCCGATTTAAAAAGTTCTTTCAGTGTTATATAGCTCATTTATATAGGCAGGTTATAGGCTAGGATATATAATATCATCACGCTAAGAATTATAGGAGCGGAGCACCAATGAAGAATATTTCAAAATCGGGGTTTTTTTCCTTTTTTGAGAGCTTCCGCTGCGTGTTAGCGTTAGCCCAAAGTAACTATTCCACGCGGACGAAGTCGCGGGCAGAGGCTAGTATTATATATAGGTCTTCTCTTTCGCTATAAATAAACACGATAGTTTTCATCTTAAGGGTGATTGATAGGGAAAAGCCCTACCGTCATACTATCGTTCCAACATACAATTTTCATTCATTGAGAGTAAAAAAAAAAAGAAAAAAAGATAGGATGCGAATTGCATGTGTCAGACAACAGCCCAAGCCGAGGTGTGCCATGCACCCTTGAGCTAGACGTCAAATAAAATCGACTGAGTGTCTTAAGCGCTCGCCTTAATAGTCCGGTGAAGCTGTTAAGATCTTAGCAGGTCAATATCGTAGTCGGTCCGAAAAAAAAATTATTATTGTCCCCATGTGGAAATAGTAATATTTCTTGAACAGTGGATAATAAAATACTGTTTATATTAGATGAATCTATTTAAAGACACAAAGTGGAATAAAGTTACTATTACATGTTATTAAACGTGATTTGGAAAATTCCAGAAGACAATAAAAATTAATTGATAATGTTAACTAATACTATGAATGCATAAGAAGGTGTTTATTACGCTTTCACGAACGCTGAAGTATAGACAAGGACATACAGTGGTCTTTCACCCAGAAACTGTGAATTAACGCGAGCGAAGCCGCGAGCAAAAGCTAGTATGTAATTAGAATCGGATAAGTTTCTAGACGTACTATTTTTTACAATTTCTTTGTCTGTTTTTCTATATATACTTGGCGGATGAAGTGTCGGAGCGTTCCTAATTTATTTTCACTAGTTTGTACCTGATGTTTGTAGAACATTCTAGATTCTTCGAGATATTTCTTTAGGATTTTTTTTTTGTATAGGTGGTAACAGTAATTTATTTATTTTTCAGATAAATATGGCGTGGGAAGGTGAAACCGTTAGTGAGATTGGTTCAGTGAGCGGTGGAAGTGGTCGGTACTCCGTACAGGCTCCTGTCGGTGTCGATGCGCAGGTGGTAGGCGGTTTGGTCTCAGCTCGCTTGCCAGGACCTGGTTCCTACGATTTGCTCATTTCTGATCAATGTTTACATGCTGAGAACTTACTTATGGAGGTGAGATTATTGATTTTTATGTTTCCTGTACACTATGTACTCTGTAGGTGGTAGAGGCACGCTGAAGCCATTACTGGTTTCAGCATGAACGGGCCGGGGTAATATCACCCGACCCACAGAATCACTCACGTGAAGTAACTATGCTTGCATTGTTGCGTTTCAGTGGGAGCGCCGGAGCGCCCACCCCTTCCCTCCCCCTCCCCGTAATAATGTGATTAGTACAAAGGGCCGCCTTATTGCTAATAAGAATCTCTTCCAAGCAATCTTTCGATAGACATATGTTCCATATGAAGTAGAACCGGGAGTAATTACAAGTAAAATTAATCTATTATAGAATCAAAAGTTTGTAAATCTTCTAGAAATTTCTAACCAAACATATATCGCATTGCGACAGCAAAAAGGATGCATATTTTTAATTAAAATGTAAATCTCGGTGTTAGCCATTTTCTATGTTTAAACAAATTCAATGTTACACAAATAATGTGCTATTTTGGCATTTGGCACGCGATATACAGTTTGTATTTTTTAAATTTTATTTTTGGCAATCAATCTTTTAGATTATTACTGCCATCGTCGAGTCAGTATCGATATTACAAGTTTCTTGATATAATTTCAATGAACTAACAAGATGGTGGCCATCTTGTTAGAACTTTCCTGGGAGTTTTTGTGGCTTCCCAGAATTCATGGTCCGTGTTATTATTTTCCATTCATTTCACTTGCACAATAAACAAACTATATTACATAAAACATCACCAATTTGACACAATATAGAGTCAAGTAACACAAGATTATAAATAAAAAATAAAATCCACTACATGACAGATCAAGATCCCGCCAAAAACTCCTAACAAAACATATATTGCATTGCGAAAGCGAAAAGGATGCATATATTTTTTTTAATTGTAAATCTCGGTGTTAATCATTTTCTAGGCTTAAACAAATTCAATGTTACACAGATAACGCGCTTTTTTGGCATTTGACAAGTGATATACCGGTTGTTATCTTTTTATTTCGGTTCGCAGGTGAACATAGAGGAAATATTGAGCGTAGAGGTGTCGACGAGTCGGGCGGTGTGCGTCGACGCGTGCGTACCGATATCGGCGTTAGTGAAGGGCGCCGTCTCGCATCGATACTTATCGACTAGTGGGTCTGCGGAGTGGCGCACTCTCGGGAACGTCTACATCAGGAACAACACTCTCTGCGGACTGAAGGAGGGCGTCGGGAGGGTCCGAGCGGCACTCGGCGGCGTCTGGAGCCCTGAGGTCGAGGTGGGAGGCTTTTTTTTTTCTTTACAGGTCCTCTAGAATGGTGGTAGAGCCACGCTGAAACTATTACTGGTTTCAGCATGAATGGGTCGGCTCGTCCGGGGTAGTACCACCCTCTCATAGAAAACCCACGTGAAGTAACAGTGCTTGCATTGTTGCGTTTCGTTCGGTCAGTGAGAGCGCCGGAGGCCCACCTCCCCTCCCCTCTCCTCTCTCCTCTCCCTCCCCTAACCCTTCCCCCCAAAGGGTGGCAACGCACTTGCAACTCCTCTGGTGTTGTTAGTGTCCATGGATTGTGGTGATCACTTAACATCAGGTGCGTGATCGTTTGCCACCAATGACATAAAAAAAAAGAACCTTCGTCAGGTGTACTCAAGCGCTATGAATCGGGGTAACCCGGTATGAATTTCTCCCTGGGCTAACATGGGGCCTCTACAAAAATCATTCGATTTGTTCGTATTATACGAAACGTTCGAATATTCGTTTTGAAATTCCGATTCGATTCGGGCACGCCCCAAATTTTTTTGTGTGTTTTATCAGGTGTGGGTGTTCCCTCCGCTCGAGGCGGTGCCGAGTCGGTCGCGGGTCCCGATGGGGGGTCGTGTGGTGGTGGGTCACCGCGGCGGACCCCCCGCGCATGTCGCACGACTCGTCTATACTCCGATACTCTCCCAGAATGTGTTCTTCGAGGTAGCTTTTACTTTTATTTATACCAATACTCGTCCAATGGTCGGAATTCGACCATAGTTCATGTATTTAAATTCCAACATTATTGAGGTCTTTTACCATAGAGTGTATGAATATTATATACTAGCGGGCCGGGCGGACGTTATACCGCACTGAAAATAAAAAAAATGTCGATCAATTATATACCTAAATCTTCCTTTTTTTCTCGAACTGTCTACGCTATTGACCTGGTGGGGTCTTCACAGCTTCACCGGACTACTAAGGTTGGCGCTTAAGGCACACAACCGATTTTCCTAATTTTTTTTGTGTGTTTTATCAGGTGTGGGTGTTCCCTCCGCTCGAGGCGGTGCCGAGTCGGTCGCGGGTCCCGGTGGGGGGTCGCGTGGTGGTGGGTCACCGCGGCGGACCCCCCGCGCATGTCGCACGACTCGTCTATACTCCGATACTCTCTCAGAATGTGTTCGAGGTAGCTTTTACTTTTAGTTATACCAATACTCGTCCAATGGTAGGAATTCGACCATAATTCATGTATTTAACTTTCAACGTTATTGAGGTAGTCCGGTGAAGCTGTGAATACCCTGCCGGGTCACTAGCGTAGTCAGTTAGAGAGAAAAAAAAAAGTTATTGAGGTCTTTTACCATAGAGTATACGAATACTAGCGGGCCGGGCGGACGTTATCTCGCCCTGAAAATAAAAAAAATGTCGATCAATTATATACCTAAATCTTCCTCATGAATCACTTTATCTATTGATGAAAACCGCATGAAAATTCGTTCAGTAGTTTTTGACTGTGTCACGAACAGACAGACGTGGCAGAGTATTTTGTTTTATAATACATAATGATTATTAGTAAACGTAAGGATTATGAAGTATGACGAATAGAGACTCAATAGTAATAAATAGATAATGTTTATGAAGAAAATCGGTTAATAAACAAAGGAGGAAGATGTACTTAACTGTTTTTTCTCTGGTTTATACGTATAGTGTTGAAAATTCGACCGTGTTTCATTAATTTCTCAAGTTTCACTTTAAGCAAAAAAAAAATCGAACTTTCCCCAAAAGAAATACTGATACACGAAAGCTTTTTAATATCTACAAAATAAAAAAAATTCAGAAAATCTGTTGGGATACAGATGAGAATAATGCACTTAACTGTTTTACATCTGTCTATATAGAAATCAATTTTAGAATACAGGGCTAATGAATGTTATCGGTTACTGATTGATTTGCTAGGCGTAATATTTTTAAAATTGAATCCGCCATAACCTATAATGCTTTAGGTTACATATGAAATATTAAAAAAAAAGTTTAATTGAATTAATCTGACAAATACATTATATTTAAAATCTGTTGAAATGTATCAAGTTTTTGATTTCCATACACATAAATAATTAAACGTGCCCGTCTGTCTCGACTAATCTCCCTGATGGTTGAACTGATTTATATGAAGTCGCGGGTAGTCTTCTAATAATATAAAAATTAATATTTCTTCATGTTTTATGACATGATACAGTTGACCTGATTGCGGTAAAACTTTATCAATTTATTGCTTGTATTTACGCTAAGGCTATAGACTTAGTACAAATCAAATAATTTCGTAGATTTTTAGTGATACCAAGTGGAAACGCAAAAATGTTTATAATGTATTTCCTTCATTGATCTATGGAGTCTTTACTTACTATATATATATTGTTTGTTGGAGTCTTCTCAGGTATGAAAATTTTAATAAACATATGAACTTTGTTGAACAACCTTCTATTCTATTATATCTATTCTATTGTAGGTTATCAAATTAAATATATATTTTAATATTTATTGTCACAATAGGTTTCATCCACGGGTTCTGTACACGGACTCTCAACGGGTACAGGCCGTATAAAGCTGGTTGCATTGGATGTAGCTAACATGGAAATGGCCAGTGCTGAAGCAGAAATTGAGGTGATTGAATATTTTATTAATTTGACTTACCTTTATTCGAAGTTTGTTTATGAGATAGGCACTTCCGTTTCCCGTCTGCTTGCCAACTTTGACAGTAAATATTATTGACTTCTGGTCAAATACCTCAAATGTCTCACCCCTCCTTGCATAATGGCGCAGAATTTTAAATGTTAAGCTTTGAATAAGGTAAGTAAATAATATTTATAAATAAATAATACGTTTATTGTAAGGTAAAACGCTTCTATTAATAGTAAATGTGTTTTTGAGTATGTTTATGCTAATTAAAATACTCGGGTTTAGCCAAAGGACGATACAACCTTTTTTAAACATGTATTCAACGAGTGTTTAACTACTTTTCATAAGATAGTCTGCACAGCTTAGTAGAGATCGTAAAACAGTGTAAAGATGACGTTTCATTAGTTAATTTTCAAAAGACACTTTAGGAAGTTATGGATATGTAATACATATCCATAATTATACATGTTATGTAGTACATATTATACGTAAACGCCAATAAATAACGTAAACGTCAATAGTAAACGCCCCAATCTCATATATAATACAAACTGTATTGTACGATTTGAACTTACGTCGATCAACGTAGTGTCTTAACATGCTATCACTGAGCTTTAATTGACTTGTTGCAGGTGATACCAATATCAAATATTCGCATACGAGCAGCGACACAGATCCTGTTGGTGGGTAAACCAGCACCGCTGTGGGTGGAAGCTGAAGGCCTCTCCGCTGCCTCTTTAGCCTCTCTGGTCCCACAGCCCCGTGTCACGTTCACCCTACGTGATCCGACCACTGCAAGGCTCTATACTACACATGTTGACGGTACGGATATGCAGGCTGAAAGTTTAGACAGTACCA
>MU161004.1:3913-42551 GCA_015888305.1 Antheraea pernyi
GTTCTTGTAGTACTACTGTATGTGGGAAAAATATAGAACTGTGGATTTCTCAGAGTTTGAAATCGCCAATACGTCGTGGGCTGGCGTGGTGATTACGCCCATACCTTCCTTCGGGAAGAGGCTTATGGCCCTGCAGTGGGTCTCTTACAGGCTGAATTTATTATTATTTTATTAATATTTGAACCACATAATATATGCACTAGCATATAATTTACGAGGGGCGGGACGCGGGTAGGAGTAAGGGACAGGGCGTGAATTACACGAGTCCGGTTTTGCGTAAACCACCTGATATTGATTGTAGGTATATCAGTTTTGCGTTTTTCTAGATAATTGGGTCAATTTTTTTGTTAGTGTAATTTTCAAGAAAAAACCTTATTACCAGATATACCCTCAGTTAGGACTATGTCGAGGAGGTCTATTGAAAAAAAGGAAGATATTTTAGTCAGCATACTTACAAGTATATACATTAAAAATTCAAATCAATAGACGAAATTACAAACACACGTACAGGATAATTTCAAAGTAATATAAGGACATATACTTACAAGTATATACATTAAAAATTCAAATCAATAGACGAAATTACAAACACACGTACAGGATAATTTCAAAGTAATATAAGGACATACATGCATGCCTTTAATAATGTAATCCAATACGGCCTATATACAATACATAATTTACGTTGATTTCACGAAACTGCGGAATTAAATACCATTTTCAACGACTGCGCATTAGCTCAAAGATCACATGATGTAACCAGCTTGTTCAATTTATTAATTTACTATTGATGGTTGTTTGTCAAATGGAATGTAAAATCACCTGACTCTTCTCAGTCTCCAATTCATCTTTCTGTTCTATACGTTTGATACGGCAAGAGGCAGCGTAACCACGGTTCTTTAACGTCCTCCTGCGCTGTTTCATCCTGAAATGTTTAAAGGATTGAAGAGTTTACCCACTTAAAAAACTGTAACAAAATTTTTACAAAAAATTAAACTGACCTCAAAAATTTTACTCTAGATTAATATTTTTATAAAAAAAATTGTCACTTCTATTACTATAAACATCATATGACACTGGCGAATTAAACAGGGATAACAAATGCTAAGTCCCAAAAAAGATACTTTCATTAACATTATTTGCTAAACTTCAGAATTGGCAGTATGGATTAATTCTTTTGCCTATCGTATTGGACGAATATTATTACAACTAAATTGTTTGCTGGTGATACTATTTGTTTTTCTAAGATATTTGGGTAATGTGGGGTATACTGTGTGAACAAATTAGACAGCAATGAATAAATAGTAATTCCATATATTTCAAAAATAATGATTTGATGTTTGAAATATTCAAGAATTAGGTAAGCATTTTAGGGTCTTTGACTTGCTTATTTCTGATGTCATGAGTTGGGCCATCTGTATGTATAGGTCTGATGTATGAAGTGCATGGCCTTGTTCAGTGGGTTTCAATCACCTCAGTAGTGAATGACTATAAGTTAATTCCTCTATAGCATATAAATACTTTAATTCTAGACATGCTAACTATGGCCCAGGATTCAATAAGAAAACCTAATGATTAAGATAAAGTGAACATGTTTCTTTTTATTATTTGACTTTATGTTTGAACTATTAAATAGTAAAAATCCTAATCTAAACTATGAATAAATTATAACTCTTATTCTAAGGCGAGCGCTTAAGGCAATCAGCCAATTTTATTAGGCAATTAGCTCAAGGGTGCACGGCACACCTTGGCTTGGGATGTTGCCTGATACATGCCGTTCGCAACCTTACTGGGCTAACCTAAGTTAAGCTAACTAATCATACATATATGAGTTGTTGAAACATATATCTGTACCAGGCATACATACCTCAGCAACTCTTATATATATTTCGTATCGGATAATTGTCTAAACCATTTCAGTCTGATAAGGGAAAAAATAAAACCCTTCCACTTGCTTGTGGAAGTGTGTATGCGTGCACATGTGTGGAGGTGATATGTGTAATGTTGTCGTAGTGATGTAAGATTTTGTATTAGTGTATCGCGCGAGCAGCCCACTCAAGTTCTACACGCCGAGGGAACGGACCTACGCTGCCGAGGGGGCCTAATCTGGTCGTTTTCCAAACATATTAAAAAATGTAATACCTCACTATCTGATCTCTTGTTAGACCTCTCATCTTCAGCTGCCGGTTGAGATCTCGAACCGAAATGGAGACAAGTTCATCGTCACTGATCTCTGCACAAGGTGTCGGTGACAAAGGAGCCTAGAATATAATATACGGTATCTACTTAATGATGATGATAAAAGACTGTTATAATTACTGGCATATGTTATAGTCAGACTATTGACAATAAGTGTAGTCGGCCCTTATAAATGAACTTAATTACTGTGCTCCATATAATCAATTAAAATAACTTTATTCAATTTAGACCCTAAGAAGGTGCTTATGAATGTCAAACTACCACCATTTTGGAAAACGACACACTCACACTCATCGAGAAGAATGGGCGTGAAACTCGATCTTGTTTACCTTTGTAACACATATATATATTTAAAAAACATTACATGTTATACTCGTTTTTAGTGGATGCACAGACAGAATTCCAGACATCACCATCGTTCACATTGATATTGCTCCACCTTATAATAACCTTATGACACCAAAACTTACATGGCATAGCACTTAAATTGGCTTAAACACTTAGAATCTGGTAAATCGGTAATAAACTCTGTTTGTTATAAAACCTAACACTATTACCTAATAATTATATGTGTGTTTGGAATGCAGTTAGATTCGCCAGCTTACAGATATTGCCACTGCTAGGTTAGTCTACTTCGCTTACTTCCATAGCTTAATGTCTTATGGCATTCTGCAATGGGGTACGGCTGCTGAGGTAGACACAATATTTTTATTACAAAAACGGGCAGTTCGAGCAATATATAATATGGGACCTCGCGAATCATTAAAAACGAAATTCCAGGAATTCGGTATCTTAACTCTGCCCTACCAATACATTCTTGATAATTTAATGTATGTCCGGAAAAACTTTGAAAAACTGAATTTAGTAAAAGACCGGTATAATCTAAATACTAGAAACTGTGACAAACTGGTCATCCCATGTTTCAGACTTAGTAAAACCAGTAATAGTTTTTTAGGTAATAGTGTTAGGTTCTACAATAAAGTCCCAAAGCATGTTACCGATTTGCCGGACTGTAAATTTAAGCGCCATGTCAAACTGGTTTTAGTTTCAAAAGGATATTATAGAGTGGATCAGTATGTGAATGATAGTGATGTCTGGAATTGACTCCTCTCTGTGCATCCACTAAAAGCATTGTATATTGTATTGGAAATATATGTTTAAAAAATGTACCCGATCAAGTTTCTTGCCGGTTCTTCTCGATGACTGGATTGTTTTCCGAACCCGTAGTAGTTTTTGACATTCATAAGTGCCTTATTAGAGCCTAAACTGAATAAAGTATTTTTGATTTGATTTGAGTTATTTCATTCATTTATAAAGGTCAACCATGAATATTTTTGTGTTGTTATTCACAATAACATTCATATAGTTTCCTTGTAAAACATCTACATACTCTGAATTAGATCAATGAGATACAGATCAAAAACACAACTTATTATCTGAAGCACAGCTATTCGATTCATTTATAAGGGCCAACCTAAGTCATAACCATTTGAGAGACGTACCTACTCTAGGTTTAGCATATTACCATCTTAGACTACATTATATTTAGTAAACACCAACAAAACAAGACCAGCAAGGTGCGTAAATTGGCGATAGATTTTAAGTCCCTCCATTATCAGTTTCTTTCGACTGCACTGCGCTTAGAGCTTCTCGACTTGCTACAATAGCAAAAACATATACATTAGTCATTGTATAACTCACCATTATTGCCTTTCTTCCACCAAGTTCTTTTAAATCATGAGGCATTATAGGTTTTTTCGTGACTGCTAGAAATAACGGGTTCCAGTCAACAATTTCTCTTTACAACAAATATGACTTCCGTATATTGTTTTCACTTATTAAACGAACCCAATATAACCTATGTTTCAGAATATACATATATATAAAATAAATAAACAACGCACTAAACTATATCGTAAACATGCATAAATTTATTGAAAACGTAATAAATTTCGTAAATAACTATTAGTGATAGACTGATAGTATAATTTTAGAGATGTGAAACAATACTACGTCGTCTATTCATAAAGCACTGCTATAATTTACTTCATAAAGCTGAGTTAACATAACATACTCTTAGGACAACAATCTTTTTCGTCAATGTTTTGATGTGAAACATCTATAGGCAAGGGTAAACCTGATTGTTGGCGTGGCGAGACGTGGCGACGCGATACAATGCTCAAGCGACTGTGCGCAGTCTCTCTAGCCGCACTGAGCTCGCATACCTATAGTGTATACAATGTTGTTTACTACGATACATATGTGTTTCACATCTGCCAGGCGTCCCGTGAGGGCTCATTTTTTATGTATACGTTCTTGTACTTTCACGAAATGTATTATATATATATCAACATTTGTGTTGTTTCATATTGGATTGAAAACATTGTTAGTTAGATTTAAAATGTTATATAAAACCACTTTTCTATGCCTAACACTAAAAAGGGCGTAACGAGAGGTGATAGTGTGAATGCCACGGAGCTAATATTAGAATTTGACGATAATAAATGAAAGATCAGACTCCGATTATGTGGTCTTATTGACAATGACTTTATGAATCCACTTTTAATGAGCCGAATGGGCATATTTAATTAGGACAGAACATGCAAATGAATAAGTTAACCGACAATACAAATAATCATGGAGTTATAAAATAAAAGTAAATGTAAGAAATAACAAAGAGTAAAGCCGTACAATAGCAAAATACAATACAAAATAAAGCAACAAATGAGTTCGCAAAATTCTGTGCGCGGTTTGTCGATGAAATTATAATTACACCCCGGTCGCTACACCTATGTTTTTAGTTGTCGTATTCTTAATATTGTGCGGCATTTTGCATTCCTAGAACGCTTAATCTTTTCAGAGTGTCACACACTGTGCGCAGTCTCTCTAGCCGCACTGAGCTCGCATACCTATAGTGTATACAATGTTGTTTACTACGATACATATGTGTTTCACATCTGCCAGGCGTCCCGTGAGGGCTCATTTTTTATGTATACGTTCTTGTACTTTCACGAAATGTATTATATATATATCAACATTTGTGTTGTTTCATATTGGATTGAAAACATTGTTAGTTAGATTTAAAATGTTATATAAAACCACTTTTCTATGCCTAACACTAAAAAGGGCGTAACGAGAGGTGATAGTGTGAATGCCACGGAGCTAATATTAGAATTTGACGATAATAAATGAAAGATCAGACTCCGATTATGTGGTCTTATTGACAATGACTTTATGAATCCACTTTTAATGAGCCGAATGGGCATATTTAATTAGGACAGAACATGCAAATGAATAAGTTAACCGACAATACAAATAATCATGGAGTTATAAAATAAAAGTAAATGTAAGAAATAACAAAGAGTAAAGCCGTACAATAGCAAAATACAATACAAAATAAAGCAACAAATGAGTTCGCAAAATTCTGTGCGCGGTTTGTCGATGAAATTATAATTACACCCCGGTCGCTACACCTATGTTTTTAGTTGTCGTATTCTTAATATTGTGCGGCATTTTGCATTCCTAGAACGCTTAATCTTTTCAGAGTGTCACACGGGGTTTCTCACGTATAACTTATAGTAATGCTCACAGTAATGTTGTCTGCCGACTGTGTATCGCTGTATATATACATGAACAATGTCGAATTGCCATATAATTATATAACTCTAAATTCAAAATGAATACTGGCAAATAATTCCGCGATGTCAATTGTGGAAAAGAATCATGGATATTGCTATACCCTATATCTACCTACCTAACTAACAAATAAAAAAGAATAATCAGTAATTGTCTATGACATCGTCTTTGGTTGATTGACGACTTTGAGAAGAAGGAAAAAAGCTAACGTATTTTTGCATCATTTCTACTTTAGAATTTGTCTGAAATGGCCAAAAGAAAGAATAAACCATTGATTGATTCCGACTCTAGCAGTGAGTGCTCAGATTTAGATTCAGTAAGTCAGATTTCTTTAAAAATTCGTTAGGTTATAAGCTCGCATCTTGGTATCGAGTTTTGACGACATTCCTTAGCAATTTGACTGCGTAAATAGGCCAAGATCAATGTTTCGCGGTTCTAAATTAATCTTTTTCGTAGCATTTTAATAATAAAACTATAACCTGCATGTAACGTTGGGTAAAAATATATAAAAACGTTTTCTGAGAAGTCGTTACCATTATTTATGATTTGAACGCTAGTAATGGCTTCGAAAGCATGACTCATGTATATTCAAAGAATAAATACAAATACACTTATCATATAAACTGCATAAATACAAGTATGTATATTTATTTCCCACATTTTGATAAGAGTTTACCAAAAACATGAGAAAATGTAATTGTTACATAAAGAAAGCTTTGGACAGTGTTGAACGTCTTTTATACGAATATTTTTCATTTGTTATATAACTTTTACACTAAACTTTCTCTTTGGACTGTAAAATGGACTTTATTTTACTATTTTCATGTTTTGTATCAGATAACTTACTTACTTTCAGAATTTGATATATATATGTGAAATTAATTGTACTATACTTTTATTTTTTTAAGAGAGTTAAAACTTCAATAAAAAGGTAGTAATAATAATGTCAGCTTGTAAGACACCTACTGCTGAGCCTTTACTTGAGGCAAGGTGTGGACACCAGCCCATAACATATTGGTGATTTCAAATGTTCAGATGTCTTTGAGAATTATTCATGTGATGTTATCTATAAGAGCTTTCTCAGATATACATACTCTGTATTTTATTTCAGTCACCAATTACCCATATAAGTTAGTAAATTTAAAAGAATTCTTAAAAAATTTAGATTTAAAGCTGTGGAAATTGAACCAATATTCTGCTGGTGAAGCCATATGTCTCTTTTATGTGAAAGCAATAAGAGATGATTGTAAGAATTAGTATTGTAATAAAAACCATCTGTTAAGACAAAAATGTTGCTTCTTTTGTAACTATTAAGCATAGTAAGCGCTCGAATTATTATATAAGCAATTTTACCTATTTCCAAATTCTGTTTATGTATTTATGAATTTTAGAAGCTCAGCTTATAACAAATCCTTATGAAACTGCTACAGAATAAGATTAAAAAGGAAACTCCAAACATAAATAACATATATTGTAAATAAACTTATACACAATCTCTCATATACGAAATGTAAAACACATTACTTCATAATTGGCACTATGTAATTATATTCATATGTTTTTAAAAGATCATGATTGTGCTGTGAAGTTGTTATTAAATAATATCTAAGGAAAGTGTTTACAAATACATAATATTTATTTTAAAATATTTCCAATAATGTTTTTATCTATACATATAATGTATGTAAATCTAAGGTGTCTGTACTCTTTTGGGTTTTGTGAATAAAATTGTTGCATGTGTCTAGGAATAAGTAATAAGTAAGTCGTATCTGTCTGTTTGTATGAATACTAAAGTACTGGTTTCAAAATAAAACCTCATAGAAGAAAATCATAAACCATATCTTCGGGAGTAACTTAGCCTTCGTTTCATTAAAATCGGTCCACTCTACCAAAAGTTATTGTAATTTTATAGTTATATAATTTGATAAAAGTAGATAAGCGAATGGACTAAATACGTACATATGACTTTACTAACCGACCCGTGCCCACTTCGTTGGGCGGTAATAGGCATTATCAAGCTACAACTTTTTTCTAGAACTCAACCATATATCTCTCATCAGTAAGGCAGCATTCGTAAGAAACGTTTTACCATTTTTTCTCTGACTCCCCAGATATTACCCCCTACAACCTCACAAGCTGCACCTCTTTATGATATGAGTATAGATAATATAATTAGTTAATAGCTTCTGACTTTGTGACTTCGTACGCGTGGAATGGTTATTTTGCTCACTTAACATCAGGTGACCCACTTGTTCGTTTGCCACCTATGACATAAAAAAAAAGATGACTTTATTCACGGGCACAACTACTCTAAAATAAAGTTGTTTTTCCATGTGTACTAATTTCCAATAAAACTTAATGGTAGCTTATAATGTAAAGTACAGTATTAGTAGTTTTAAAGATTAATATATTCAAACAGACGGTGTTTTCAATGATATACTTATTCTATTCTGTTATACTTATTTTTATAATGTTAGTATAGATTAGTCATTGTTTTGTACATTAGCTTCCACATGGACAAAGTCGCGGGCACAGATGCTCTAAAATAAAGTTGTTTTTCCATGTGTGCTAATTTCCAATAAAAATTAATGGTAGCTTATAAAGTACAGTATTAATAGTTTTAAAGATTAATATATTCAAAGAGACGGACAATGTTTTTAATGATATACTTATTCTATTCTGTTATACTTCCCGCATCACTCTAATGTAATTTACATTTTTTAATGGGTGTCCTTTGTTTATGACACTGTCTGTCACAGATAATGCATACTCTGTATCTACATGACATTGACGAAATTGTGTATTACCTACACAAGGCGCCATAAATAAAAGAAGAAGTAGATGAAATGAAATGACTTTATATATTTTTCTATGAATACCTTTCAAGCACATATGTAGCTGCACTTTATGATTTTTGTTTATGACACTGTCTGCCACAGATAATGCATACTCTGTATCTACATGACATTGGCGAAATTGTGTATTACCTACACAAGGTGCCATAAATAAAAGAAGAAGTAGATGGAATTAAATGACTTTATATATTTTTCTATGAATACCTTTCAAGCACATATGTAGCTGCACTTTATGATTGGATGTGAGATTTATTCTAACTATTGTATGGTTACAGCAATTCCTAAATTTGGCTAAGAAAAAGAAAAAAGGTGATTCACCACCGCCTAGCAATTCAAAAGGTAGATCTGACAGATCTTCAGCCAGTGAATCAGATTGGGATGATGATGACAAAAAGAATTGTGAGTATATGTATTCAAGAGATAAGGTATATAGCTATATGTCATTACATTTCAATAAAAGCTAAATCACATTTTTGCCTTTTGTAATATTTCACGTCATTTTTGAAGATCAACAAATTTTGTAAATGTAAAATTAAAAAAAAAATTATGAACTGTAAAATTTGACTTTAGTTCTTCTTGTATACATCCTGGAAATCATAAAAAAAAAGTTAAAATATGAAAGGTAACAAACTTAGGATATGTATTTATTTTCCAGCCAAATCTTCATCATCGTCTGGTTCCGGTTCGGATAGTGACGCGAGGAGTGATACGTCGAAGAAGAAAGAGCAGCCTCGAAGTACGAGGAAAACCTCATCAGATCACTCTGATGACAGCAGAAAAAGGCCGGAACCTAAGAAAGTTGAACCGAGGAAGAGCACTGAGAGTGTGGCGTCGGAGAAAAAGAGAGACGTATACAGTGAACCAGAAGAAGGTATGTGGAATTTTCATTAATCTAAAAATTAATACAATAGAGTCTCACTAGTCCGGCACTTTGAAAATCAGGGAGTGTCAGATTAGTGTATTGTATAGAATTTTTGGAGGTTATATTTTGGTGGGTACGCAAGCAGGGAACGAAAGTAGGCTATTGGATTATGGACTACTAATGTGCAGGATTACTGAGACCGTACTGTGCTTTGTACTAATATTATAAAGAGGTAAAGTTTGTAAGTTTTGATAATCGGGGGTAATCATTAGTATTACTGACCTAATTTTCCCATCCGAAAATTCCTTTACTGCTAGAAAGGTATATTATCCCTGAGTGTTATAGGCTACTTATTTTGGTGAATAAGTATATACCTTCAATAATTAATTACAACAAATGCAAATGGAGGTGTAATGATATGTGTAATGTTGTCGCAGTGATGTAAGATTTTAATAGTATATTTGAATATAACTGACTGACTGACTTATATATCAACACACAGCTCAGTGCATACAGATTCTTTTTACACTAACGTGAGCACGCACTACGGAAGGATTTTTGGAAATTTAACCCCTGAGGTGGTGAGAAAGGGAATGAAAGTCCATAATTCTTCCATCAGTCAGTAATTAATTATATAGTATATATGTAGGTAAAGAAATTAAAAAAATTCTTTGGCGTAACAAGATAAAAATCTTTTTAATAATTTTATCTTTCTCCTTATTCTACGTTTGTAGAAAATACGACACTAACAATAGAAAAAAGGTATTTAGTACATTGAAAGTTTTAATACAAAGAAACAAAATGTTAACTATAGCTAACTTCAGGGTGTCGGTTGTTCGTGACGGTGTGCGCGCGCATCGTAAAAATCTAATCTAATCGTAACCTAACGAGCCAAAAGAAGTTTAACTTCAAAAATAAACAGTTGAGAATATTTACTGCAAAGAAAACTCGTGCGTCACTGTGGCTAATTGCTAGTCCGATTATAAATTAGAGAACTTATTGATGACATGAACAATATTGAATAATGTTAACGAATTATTATTCTTTACAGGTGAAGTTTCATCACACTCTTCAGATAATGATTCAATAGATTCTGCAGAAGAATTTGATGATGGGTGAGTGATAGGGATATTCTACATTACAGTTAAGGTTTTCTTTGATAGAATAGGGTTAGGATATCTTTTTAAACAGAGATAACAAAGATAGCATTACAGCATTTGTAATTTATCAAAGAATTCTAACTTTTGTAATTGTAACTAAATTTTTTATTTTTATTTTGTAGTGTTTTTGAAGTGATATTACTTGTAGGAGGGCTTTCAAATTCTGATCCGGAACAATAGCAAACTTTTTGTTTCTCGAACTGACTATGTTATTTGCTTAGCAAGGCCTTAACACCTTCACCGGAGTACTCGCTCTCGGCGGGCGCTGAAGGCACTCAGCCGATTTTATTTTGACACTTAGCTCAAGGGTGCACGGCACACCTTGTCTTGGGCCTAGTTCATATAATTCGCGACTTAACTGATCTAACCTAAGTTAAGCTAGATAATCATACTTAACTATAACTTTATGAAAAGTATATTAGAGTTACAATCGTCTTTAGCGGATGCACGGAAAGGTGTATTATTTCTGGGCATCAACATTGTTCACATATTGATCCACACTATAATAGCCTTTAAACACTAAAACCGTCTCGACATGGTACTTAAAGTTACTATCTGGGAAATCAGTAACATGCTTTAGAATTTTGTTCTAAAACCTATTACCTAAAAAACTATTACTGGTCTTACTGAGCCTGAAACATGGGATAACCAGTTTGTCACTGTTTATAGTATTTAAATCATGTTGGTCTTTTACTATATCTAGTATTTCTAATGTTTTGAGGATATACATTAGATTATCAAAAGAATGTGTCCCGTTATTGTAAAGAAAAATCGAGAAGCTTCTGATCAAATTGTTCTGTGTTGTACAGATATGATGAGAACCTCATGGGTGATGAGGAAGACAGAGCTCGCCTCGCGGCTATGTCTGAGAAGGAGAGAGAACAGGAAATATTCAAACGTATAGAAAGAAGAGATCTCATGAAGACAAGGTGAGTTTTTTTGTATTTATTCTTTGTTGTATTTATTTTGGCCATCAATTGTCTATACATTCTATACATATGTATATATTATATTATACTATATGTATGTATTGTAGATTATATAGTGAGAATATAAATCTAGTGACCGTAAATTTTAGTTTTAGTAAAAAGAAAATGTTGCAGATGTCTAGAAATAAGTAATAAAATACATTTCAACCATTTTAGAAATGTCTGTTTGTTTTAGACACGCATCACTGCTAAAACACAGTGTTCATAATGAAACCTCTCTAAGAAAATCATTAAGCATATCTTCCAGTAACATTTAGTCTTTCTTTTATTAAATCGGTTCTCTCTATCAACAGTTATTGTACTTTTAATGACAACGCGATTTAAGTACGAGAGAAAAGTAGATAAGAAAATGGATTTAAAACATTCAGATGACATTATTACTCACTGTTTCTTACATATGCTTCCATGCGGAGTAAGTCGTGAGCGCAGCTAGTATATAATAATATTATAAATGTGTCGTGAACATTTCAAGAACTTTCTAGGGAGTTTTGTCGATGTGCTACAGCGCCATCTAGTAGCGTAGTACAGCAAAATTGATAACACAAAACGACATCGAAGGGACTACTCATATTTAGTCGTAACAACCGGTGATGTTTTAGAGATACTGCATTCACCCGGACCTTTGTTCTGGGTCAATATAACCGGTATCTTGTTCTAAACGATGTCGTCATAAACGGTTTTGACTGTATATTGTTCATTTATATTAAAAGTTCACATCTATTGAATAAGTTATTTTATTAATTATATTTTTAGTCCGAAACAATTGCCAAAGACTACACCAATTTTAGGGTAATAATTTTAGTATAGGCTTTTGTAATCAAATGTTGTCATGCCCAGCATCGGAAGAAGCCAAATTAGTCTATAATTTGATGGACGCAAGAAAGTTATTGTTAGGTTCTGTTTATTTTTTACTTTTTTTTGTTAAAGGTATTTGAAACCTTGTTAACCTTGATTAATGTTTGTCCAATGGATGAGGGTGGCATATTCTTTTTGAACAATCTATATCTATAAAAATAATACTGAGTGTAACATTAAATTTACATAACATTGTATACATTAAAAGGTGGGAGATTGAACGCAAACTCCGTTTGGCTCGTCGTTCAGCTGCGGAGAGATCAGTCTCTCCGGAGGAAGTGGCGAGGAGAAGAGAAGCCAGAAGAAGAAGGAGAGCGTTACGGCTCCAGAGGCAGAAGGAACGGCAGGCGAGGGCACCGAGTCCTGAACGAGAGAGGGAGATACCGAAACCAGGTCAGTATCATTGAACTCTAGATTTTTTTTTCTCCTTAACCAATTATCGGTAAGGTTCTATATAAGAAACGAAAATGACTACAAATATACCAGATGAAATGTTAGACACTCGCAGTATTCTAGGTTATGACACTTCTTGGCCACATTTAACATATAAAATAATAATATCAAAACAAATTCTAATAAACAACAAAGAGAACCTTAGGTAATGTTTGTTCTAAGAATTTCAAAAGTATAACTTAAATAATCATAGGTTGAATGACCGGTGCTAAAACTGCGAGCCGTGATAATAATAACTTTCAACAATAAAACGGATAATAAACCCTTTTGTTTGTTCAAACTTTTAAAATGTATCCTTTGTTAGTTGGTTGACTTCACTTTCAATACACCCGACCATTATTAACACTCTGCTCTAACATAGAATTTAGGACGTCTTCCATAAATATTGCTACTGTCTAAACATTCACCTGGTATAAAAAGCCAATGTCATGACAAACATATTAAGTTTATATTTTAAAATTATTTTATCATATTTGCTGCATATGTGTACACTATAAACATTGAATTTTTTTTTTTCGAACTGACTACGATATTGGCCAAGCAAGGTCTTAATAGCTTCACCGGACTACTCTATATAATTCAATAAACATTGAAAGTGCAAGTTATTACTTGATATACGATTAAAAAAAACTATTTATATTGTAAAGAAATTATTTGGATGGAATTTTTAATTATACATTATCTTAATCCATTCTTAACTGTATATGTAAATAATTATGATTATTATTTAAATATATAAAAATCAAGGGCAGTGCCACCTACTGGGTCCAATTATGAATCTAAACCATACTCGAATCCACTTGAACACCCACCAAAAAATTTCATCAAAATCTGTCCAGTCTTTTAAGAGGAGTTCAGTCACATACACGTGGATAGAAGAAGTATATAAAGATGTATATTCTTGTTAATTTTTTTTCCTCTGCACATACAATCGTTGTAGCAGGGAGTATTGATAAGTTGGTATATTTTATGACAGTGGAGACTCATGTGGAGGAACCGACAGAACCTGAAGAAGAGAAGGAGTTACCTCCACCTAGTCCGGGAGAAATACTGGACGATTCTAAGGATGCAGGTATAATATATAATGAGGTGTAATCGAAATATATAAAAATCCAATGTCATAATATTTGTCCACGATGAACTCTAAAAATACTGAACCGTTCTTCATGACACATTGAAAACGATTTTGAAACATTCTTCATTCGTGCTCGTATTGGTCTTAGCGTGATGATATATAGCCTATAGCATTCCTCGATGAATTCGGTATTTAACACTGAAAGAATTTTTCAAATCAGACCAGTAGTTCCTGAGATTAATGCCCACAATGTCACAACATCACAAAGTTTACCTCTTTATAATATTACTAGCCTCTGCCCGCGACTTCGTTCGCGTGGAATAGTTACTTTGGGCTAACGCAGCGCAAGCTCTAAAGAGGGAAAAAACCCCCGATTTAGAAACATTCTTCATTCGTGCTCCGCTCCTATTGGTCTTAGCGTGATATATATAGACTATAACCTTCCTCGATAAATGAGCTATATAACACTGAAAGAATTATTCAAATTGGACCAGTAGTTCCTGAGATCACCTCCTACAATGTCACAAACTGACATACTTTACCTCTTTATAACAGTAGTATAGATTGTTAATATAATATTAGTATAGATTTAGTACAAAGAAAAAATACTTTATTGTATGATAGTTTAATGCTAAGTTTACTCTGAATTTGGTCCAACTTGAGAGATAGAATAATATATATTTCGATTATTGTCCTCAATATTATTTAATTACAAATTAAATTACCATCAATGTTGGTTATTGTCATTAAGTTTCATCAGTCTCGAACAGATGGCGCTTCAAATTAGTTTGTTGACAGAAAACTGTAGGATCAACTGTTATAGATATCTTTATAGATGGCGCCACGTTTTAATTCTGAATTTATTTCTCAACTCCAGTTTATTTTACGGTGCACGTGTTCCGTTAATCTATATACGTAACCTCGCTTTCCTTGTATCAAGTATGTAGCAGCGCTTTTGGAAATATTAATTATTTCCACTGCTATGACGATGATACTATGGCCTAGTGGGGTAGGTAGGCCAAACTACAGGTGGCATCGAGTGTTACACCGCTGGATCCTCTCTCACCAATGACAGGGCAAAGAACAATCTCACTCACCTGATGGTGGTCTAAGGACCAGGCCGTAAACCTCAAGCACGTATCCGTCGCAGCGCCATCCACAAGACACATATGCATGTATCAGCCGTTTAAGATATATGATTGCATGCGTAGTATGATTTTCTAAGTTGGCGGCAGCACAATGCTTCAGCTTTACGCGCACTCATTGGTAGTGAGAAGCCCATTGCCCGTGATTGGTGTTTGAGAATACATCGATGAATCGACCCAAACAAAGTGTTTAAGCAGACCCATTCCTCCTTAATACCAAATACTTTATCATAATTTAAATTCAATATGTGACAAATGAGCCACAGCAACGCGTGGCCCCGTCAGCTAGTATATAATAATGTATAATATATTAGTGGTCGCGGTGGACCTTGTCCTGCCATGATAATAAAAAAATGACGCATTATATACTTAAACCTTCCTCTTGAATCACTGTATCTACTGGTGAAAACCGCATTAAAATCCGTTTAGTAGTTTTTGAGATTATCGCGAACAGACAGACAGACGCTGCAGAGGACTTTATGGTACCTAATCTGTAAAAATAAAAACAATTGTTCGAATGTAAGCCCATCACTTCAGAACGGCTCTAGTTATTTGGCTAACTCTTTTTTCCTTAGGTTTTATAATTGTCAGAACAAAGATTGTATTAAAAAGAATATTTGAAAAATCGTGCGTGAGAGTGAGATTCTAGTTAACATTCTCATAACCTTATATAAGAAAATGAATGCGACAAAAGACAGAGATCTTCAAAAATATAGACAGAACTGACGTTCAGTTGTTTCCCATTTTATTTAATTACATATTCGTTTTTTGTGTTGTGTTGTTTGTTTGTTTGTTGAAGACAAATTTTAAATAATACCTACGTTTACCCGATTTTGAAACATTCTTCATTGTTGCTCTGCTCGTACTGTTCTTAGCGTGATATAACGATATAGCGCGGTATAACAGTCTTCCTTGATAAATGAGCTACCTAACACTGAAATAATTTTTCAAATCGGACCGGTAGTTCCTGAGATAGTATAGATTTATGATTTTAAAGTAAAACTTATTTACGGACACTTGACTTGGGAAGTAGGCTGATGAATGCGTGACAAGAGCGTTACGGAAACGTGTGATCGGGCGAGTCGAACGGTAGTTGAGAGGGAGATATAACTTCAGTGAAGAGAGAGTGTTACGTTTCGTATCGTCAATGAAAGTCCATAATGAATTACAATATTTCTGGAAAATTAATATATGTATTAATAATGTATGTCTGTCTGTTTGTTCGCGATAAACTCAAAAACAAGATAAAGTGATTCACGAGGAAGGTTTAGATATATAATTTGTCAAGGTTTTTTATATTATTAGGGCGGAAGGACGTCCGCCGGGCCCGCTAGTGATACATGTATAAATATATATACACATACATCCATGTAGATGGAGCTAAAGAGTTTTAGTTTAGTTGTGTGGTTCTAAAGCACACTCGTTTTTTTTCTTGGCTAACAGAGGAATCTGAAAGGTCTGCTTCACCCCTCTTTGGGGCGAAGACTGAGAGGAAACGGAACGTGGATGACCGCCGCCAGAACGCGATGGCCGCTCTCAGAGCTCAGAGGGACGCTAAAGCGACCCGGGTCGAGCACTTCAGACAGAAGAGACGACTCGAAGAAGAGAAGAATAAGGATAAAGAAGAGGAAGACGTGAGTAAACATTGATATTTCACGTTTGACTGTTATTTTTCACATGCGGTTATAATATTTCACATTTGACTGTTATTTTTCACACGGGGTTATAGTATTTCACGTCTGACTGTTATTTTTCACACGGGGTTATAGTATTTCACGTTTGTCTGTTATTTTTCACATGGGGTGAAAATAATTTGTGATTATAAGTCACTAGCTGACCCGTGCCCACTTCGTTTGGCGGTAATACGTAAGCGTGGAATGATTATTTTGCGCTAAAACGCAGCGGAAGCTCTGAAAAGGAAAAAAATACCCCGATTTTGCAACATTCTTCATTGCTGCTCCGCTCCTATGGGTCTTAGCGTGATGATATATAGCCTATAACCTTCCCTGATAAATGAGCTATATAACACTGAAAGAATTTTCCAAATCGGACCAGTAGTTCCTGAGATTACCCCTTACAACGACACAAACTCTACCTCTTTATAATATTAGTATAGATTAATCATTAATATTAGAAAATAATTTATCTGTATAATCATAAATCTTTGTCACTCAATGATATTATAACTGAAAAGCTGTAGATGCGTTATAAGCTCTTCGACAGCGCCTTATTACAACTTGGCTAACTTGCTTATTTTTGATGACTGCCCCGTCAATCCGCTATTTAACTATTTCTTTTTCACCGCCGATCTTGAGAATACGCCATCTTACTTCCACATTTTATCTAAGACTAGGGTGGCGTTACAATATTACTTTACGTATGTGTGCGTTATTAACGCATTTGTTTTGTTAAAATATCATGTAAGTAACGTATCTACAGTTTTTTAGTTGTAATATCTTTGTTGCCATTGCTATTTTAACAAGGTATGAAAATAATTAACCGTTGTAATTGTAATTTTCTATCACTACTATTTCCTCACGGTGGGAACAATGATTTATCGTTATAATTATGAGTATTTATCACTGCTATTTTAATACGGTATGAAAAATAATTTATCGTTATAGTTGTGATTTTCTGTTATTGCTATTTTCACATGATATGGAAAATAATTTGGCACAATTATAATATCGTATCACTGTTACTTTCATTTCATATGTAAAAAAATGTTATAATTATAATCTTGTACCACTGGTAATCATATACAGTCAAAACCGTTAATGACGAAATCGTTTAAAACAACATACCGATTATGATTGTAATAGCAATTTTAAATCACTATTTTTTTTAAATCTTTTGTCAAAGGATGCAGACGCGGAAATTATAGGCGGTACAAGCAAACAGAGTGTGAAATTAAAGGCATCCGACATTTACTCGGACGATTCCGGTTCAGAGTCTGAGGATAATAAATCAGGTCAGTATCATTGCACTCTTGTATTTATCTTATATTGTTTTTCAATACACAGTTGTGATTCATTTCAAAGTAAGGTTGATAATAGGAATGGCGATCCGAGATCGATTAATGGATTTTTAGACATAGAAAAATCGACTATTTTAATCGATATTAAACATCGACTCGATCTAGCATCATCATCATTCCCCTTATCACACCTAAGTAGGGTCGGCACAACATGTTTTCTTTTTCCACTCTCTCCTGTCAAACGTCAGTAGCGAACGATGATCGAATCGATCTATGACAGTATAAAATCGTAATTCGATTATTTGATATGTTGACAAAATACAATCATACAATAATTTGTAATAAAAAAAAGCGGTCATCAAAAAAGAAAATATACATTAAGTCATCGATTTTTTTCCTTAATCGATTCCGCATAACCTGATTCGAATCGGTTTAAAAAATGATTCTTTTCCTTAAGAATCGCCAGCCGTAGTCATATTCAAATTTAATTGAAAAGTAAACGTCATCAGAACTAGTAAGTGCTGTTATGATATTGTGTTGTGTAGTGTTGATATGTAATTGACCAATCAGAGCCGAGAGCGGGACAGCGTGTGATTAAACTCGGTAGAGTAAAAGAGTAAACGCTTAAAAAGTAAAAAAAAGTATTCGTCGTCAGGTCGTCGTAGTCCGTCCGGTTCTTCCTCGTCAGATGGCGAAGAAGAAGTGAAGAAGAGAGAAGAAGTAGAGATAAAGTACGCGGACACGAAGGAACAGATCAATAAACTCAGGTTAAGCAGGTAATGATATTGGATTTCTTTTTCTTGAATGAAATCTTAATAATGTTCTTTTATTGAAAAGTAGTTGTCACCGCAGCCTCTGCTCGCGTTAACTATACCAGGTGTAAAGTTAAACACTCGCAGTATTCTAGGGTATAATACTTCATGGTGATATTTAACATAAAATAATGGTATCAAAACAAATATTAATAAATAACACAGAGAACCTAAAGTTTGTTCTAAGACTTTCAAAAGTATAAACACAATCGTAATAAACCTAGGTGCAATGACCGGTGCGGAAAGCCACAATGGACGACCTGGAGCAAATAATTTTTGATAATAAAACAGACAATAAACCCTTTAGCTTTGTTCCTGACGTTCCCACGTTCCCTTTTAAATGAAAGTGAAATCACCCGACGGTCATTGACACTGTGCTTTAATATAGACGCGTAGAGGATTGCGTATAATTTTTGTATTTTTCTAGATAATTAGGTCAAATATGAATTACCTATTTGTTTACTTGATTTAGAACAAGAATCGAGTGCATACTATCATCCATAGCTATTGCTACTGTCTAAACTTTTAGCTTGTATATAAGTTCTCGCACTCATACTGACAGTTGACTATTTTTCACATCTAGCGGCATGTTTGGTTGTTACAATCTGGCTGATGAAATATAGTTTTGTAATAGTTACCTGAATAACATATTTAAAAATCAAGTATTTTAATATAAGTGTAGTTTTATTAATTTTACTCTACGCTTTATAGAGTCTGGCAGAAGTTGTGGTCAGCGGAAAGTGTCTGTCGATACTGGATACTACTTTAGAGTGATATTTTCCAAAGAAATATAAAAAAACAGCCATTTATATTTATGTAGCTCCTATTTTTAATCATGTGGTACCTATTTGCCAAAAACTCAAACTCTCGGTGAGTGGGCAAGCATTCTAAGTACATAAAACACTACCCAGAATGTGAAGTTCCATATATGTATTTACAAATAAGTTTTCTTTGGTTGCTCTTGGTTCTGAATAATAATAGTAATAATTTATTCAATTCAGATATTACATCCATTTTTGTTAGTAAAACTTAACCTATGTTAAAGGTAATACAGCATGTTTTATTACTATTTACAAATATCTTCACCCACACAATCAGAATATATTAGTTTGTATAGGTGCACACACTTTTTAACAACTATGTCCATTTGTGAACAAACTATCAGAACTACTTGATAACATCTTCAAGACACTATTTGAACTGCCACACATTCAATCCATCAGGGAGTTTGCATTTTTTCGAATGATTGCGTAAAAATCATCCACATGAGCTTCAGCAAACATTCCCGATGCACTACAATAACGAGGCAATGCATTGTATGCAAGCAGTGTATATGAGGTCTTTGTTGTATGAGTTCTTGTGAATTTGTAACAAACTTCTTAATGTATATCCCAATCGAGGGTAGTAGAAAACGTCTAGAATCTTCCAGAACAATCATAGTTAATGATATCCATTTGGTCGTTGACAGGTTTAAACTGGAAAGACTAGTGCATTTACCTTTCTTCGCCCGCGTCGTGACGGGCTGCTTCGTTCGTATCGGTATTGGAAATAATAACGGGAATCCTGTATACAGGGTGAGTTGTTTAGTTTTACTTAAAAGAAAAATGATGTATTTCTTAAAATAAGAAATATACAAGCCTAATAATATATTTATATGTCAAAGTGCGTAAAGTGGAACAACAGTATAATCTCAGATTAAATACATTGTCAAATGTCAATAATGTCATATATTAGCAGTTTTTATTTACTTTTTCATAATTAATGATATCCATGTATTGCATAATATACTACGAATTTTTTTCTACTGGCAAATGGGGATGGTGGTAGAGCCACGCTGAAACTATTACTAATTTTAGCATGAATGGGTCGGCTCGCCCGGGGTACTACCACCCGACACACAGAAACACCGTCGTGAAGTAACAGTGCACGCATTGTTGCGTTTCGTACGGTCTGTGAGAGCAACGGAGGCCCACCTTCCCTTCCCTCTCTTCTCCCCTCCCCGCTCCCCCTACTCCATCCCCTTTTCCTTCCAAACAGAGGCTGGTAACGCACATGCGACTCTCCTGGTGTTGCTAGTGTCTATGGATGGTGGTGATCATTTACCATCAGGTGAACCAACTGTTCGTTTGCCTCCCACGATATAAAAAAAAGAGATACAATAAATTACAACAGTAGAATAAGAACTGTCAACTTGACAAGTGATGGACAATATATAAATTTAAATAGTGCGCATATATTTTAACAAGGGTAAAACACTCTTACGTAATTAAACTTTTTTTAAGCAAGAGTTCAATGCGTATTTAAGTATTTTGTACAAACACTGTACATGTTTAAAATATGAAGATGTTTAAAAAAAAACTTTAAATATTATGAGCGATTAAAATTGGACCTTGGTTCATTTAGAAATGTGACAGCTCAAATATATAAAGAAGGTTGTATTTGAATTCTATTTTATCAAGTGTTGTTCTTGTTAAATTTATAATTATAGGAATGCTAGTAACTGCTACAGTTACTAACTTGTTATTCAATAATTCCCAAGGTCGCAGAAATAGTCGACGTGTACGAAACTGCCAAAGTATACAATTTAGGCAACACACGGACCAACAAGGGATTCAAACTGAGGCACGGTGTACAGGACAGAGTGTTCAGACTCGAGTTTGTCAGTAACCAGGTTGGTTAATATTTCTTTATTTCGTTAAAAAAAAAACACCTTTATGCGTTGAAATCAATTAAGCATGACGATATATAAATGTCGGATTAATTTTTAACGCCATCTATCGCGCATTCTTCGTACTACATTGTAACTGTGAATGTTTAATATTGTTATTAAAACCAGATCGATTAACGTTCCTCTTTATTTCTTAAATACCTTAATGTGGTGAAATCAATTATGCATGACGATATGTAACTGTCAGATTAATTTATAACGCCATCCATCACGCATTCTTCATGCTACACTGTAGCTGTGAATGTTTAATATTGTATCGTTAAATAAACCAGTTCGGTTAATATAGCTGCTTGATTTGTAAAAACATCCATATGCGGTGATATTAATTATAAATGTCGATATGTAACCCTCAGATTAATTTTTAACGCCATCTATCGCTTATCCTTCGTACTACATTGTAAGTGTAAATGTTTAGTATTAGTACTGATACACACTAAATATCTTTTAAACTCATCCTTTACTCTCATTCTAGAAAATATTTGTCTTTGTACAAATGCGCATATGATATTAATTTGTAAACGTATTTAAAAAAATTAGAAAGAACCTTTTTCCAAGTGTTCCAATCATATGTCGGTATAACTATTGAATTTATACTATTAACCCTATATATTATTAATACCCAAATAATTGATTTAACGTCCGTACTATCTCCTCATGGTAATATATTTACATTACTATTGACGTAACTATTATTGACCGGTAGTTCTTAATAAATCAAAAATACTTTCATATGGATTGTTGTTTTTTACGCCTTTGCAGATATTCAATAACAATATTTGGTGCTGTATTTAAAATTTTATGGCATCGCTCATGATGATTTTGTGATTATAAATTTTAATACTGTCTCTTTTATATTGAGGTCATTTTTTTTAACGTTTGTTTTTAAATCAAACTAGAGTCATCCTGATAATTACAAAGTGACTGGGGTGTTCTGGACCCAATTCCTCTCAAGATATTAACTATATTATATTGTTTTATACAGGAGTTTACTGATAACGAGTTCCAGAAATGGTTCAAAGCGATAAAGGACGCTAATAAAAAACCACCGACTATGGATTTCGTGAGAAGTAAGATCAGCGAAGTTAAAGACGCGCTGATGTACGAATTTAAAGTGAGTTATGATCTTAATTTGCGATTGATTTATTGACATTTGAAGGGATAAAAAAATGTGTATGCATAAATTATTATGACGTGTCTTGTGATGATTGCTACGTTCTAACATGGTGGTGGCCGTCTTGTCAGAAATTTCTAGGGAGTTTTTGTGGCATCTCAGAATTCATGCTGCATATTATTTCCTATCCACTTCACTTATGCACAATAACTGAACTATATTACCTAAAATAACACCAATATTACAAACTGTAGAGTCAAATGCCACCTGCCACCTGAGACACAGGATTACCTAGTTTGGGTGGCAGCGGTCATATGTAGAATTCATCCATTTTTAATGTAGTTTTTCATAGTTTGCGGTCCATAGTTCTAGTTTGATAAATTGTATAATAATATTTTTTATTAGTTTATGATTTATAGTCAACCTCTTCACTATTGTTGTTTTAGCATATTGTATATTATCTGTAATAAGTTATAATTACTTGTAAAACAATATAACAGCACCGCATTGTATTGTATCACATACAAATAAATAAATAAATAACACAAGATTATGACTATAATGTAAACCCTACATGACACACTAATATCCCACCAAAAAAAAACTAGACGACTATATTTAGGTGATGTCAAATCAATCAACTTCATTATGATATAGCCTCTGCCCGCGCGACTTCGTTCTAACACGCAGCAGAAGCTCTCAAGAGGAAAAAACCCAGATTTTGAAACATTCTTCATTGGTGTTCCGCTCCTAGTGTTCTTAGCGTGATGATAAATAGCCTATAACCTTCCTCGATAAATGAGCTATATAATACTGAATGTGTTTTTCAAATAGGACCAGTAGTTTCTGAGATTACTCCCTACAACGTCACAAACTCACAAACTTTACCTCTTTATAATATTAGTATAGATTATAACATAATTATCTATATAAGAAAGAACATTTGTTTTTTTCCAGGAAGAAGATGTAGAGAAAATTGTCGCTGAAAAAGACCGATTCAGGTCGCATCCAACCAATTACGCCATGAAAAAAACTCAACTTATGAAAGAGAGAGACGTCGCACAGTTGAGGTACGTTCGGACATACAAACTAATCAGTATTTGTATGTATTTATTACTTACACGGAACTCTCACCTGCAATTTTGTCCGCATAATATTTTTTTTTCATTTGTATCTGAAACCTGATTTAAATTTAAGAAAAAAAATTTTTTCATCGAACAGTTGATGATCTTGAAAAATGTAAATACCTAGTTAAACGGAGGCCCACCTCCTTTCTCCCTTTCCTTACCCCTCCTCCGTTCCCGGCCCCTTCCCTTACTGACTGGCACCGCACTTACGATTCCCAAGTCTTAACCTTCTAAATCTGGGGCAACCAATTTGTCACAGTTTCTAGTATTTTTGACTCTGTCACTCGATGAATTGATAATGACCTTACTTAAATCAGAGGTGACGAGGAACTGGTCATGGATCTGAACTCGAAGATTCAGGAGTTGGAAGACAGAGCAAACCAGCTGGACAAGACTAGAACCTCATCGATACAGAGTATATCCTATATCAACAACAGAAATAGAAAATTGAATGTTGAGACAGCGGAGAAGGCTATTATGGAAGAGGTGAGTTTTTGAGGTTTTCTGGCCTTTTATTTCCCACTGTTAGGTAAAAATAATGAGAAACGACTTGGGTTTAATCAGTCCCTAGTAAATGTCCCACTGTTGGGCAAAAATGTTGAGAAACTGCGGGTTTAACTATCAAGTCGACGTATGTCGAATTTATTCTTTTGCGTTTCCTTGATTACTACTTGTTAGTTCATTTAAACTATTAAAACTCGAGGCGATTGCATCTCTATGCAAATTGCAATTGTATCATGAACCGTTTTTAAGATTTTTTTTTTAGTGGTTTTTCAAGAATTTCTCTGAAACCATAGTAACTATGGTATAACTGTTATGAAAATTCTTTAATTATCGAATCCAAAAACTAGACACTTGAAGCTACAAGTTGCGTTTTTTTTTCTGTACGGATATTTGCTGCCGAATTACATCCTTTTGATAATCACCCAAAATTTTGTTTTCTTTTATTTTCTATCCCTTAATTTTTGTGACTAGTGTATATTGAATTTAGATAAGAGGGTAGTTAGTTTGAGAGTTTATTAAAGTGTAAGGTAATTCAATTCCGTTTAGATGTGAATGCTCCGGCGATGAGAGCGATAATGATCCCCACTCCTTGCGCGCTATGTCTTTTATAGCGTTCCCTCGGTACGCGTTCGAAGGTAGTAACATTTTTGTCGATTGACAAAAAATATTCTACCCACCATACTATTATTATAGGGTGGATCAGTATGTGAATGACTATGACATGTGAAATGACGCCCCTCTCTGTGCATCCACCAACAACGAATTTAAAACTATCGCGGTGTTATTACAAAAAAGTTAAATACGTATTGAATACTTGCTTTAAAACGATTTCGTATTAAATGCACCGCGCTCGCCCGAGGCAAGTTCGCGTTATCCTTTTTCACAAGTCTAACCAAAGCGAGACAAAAGAGCAAGATGGCGAACATTCAGCTACCGCGGTGCATTTAATACGAGCCCTTTTTAAAGCAAGTATTCAATTCGTATTATTTTTTTTTTTGTAATAACACCGTCTGTGTTTTGTAAAAATATATTATATATGACTAGCTTCTCCCCGCGGCTTCGTCCTTTTTTTCTCGAACTGACTACGCTATTGGGCTTTTTTAAGGCCTCTACAGCTTCACCGGACTACGTCTACGGCTTCGTCCGCGGGGAATAGTTGCTTTGGTAACGGTAACACACAGCAGAAAGGGAAGAAAACGATTTTGAAACATTCTTCATTGGTGCTCCGCTCCTATTGGTCTTAGCGTGATGACATACTATTATAGCCTTCCTCGATAAATGCGCTATCTAACACTGAAATAATTTTCCAAATCGGATCAGTAGTTCCTGAGATTGGTGCGTTCAGTAAATATAATATAGATGAAAAAGATAAATTACTTGTCTGTTCTTCTCGATGAGTGGGTTGTTTGTCCGAACCGGTGGTAGTTTTGACATTCATAAGAGCCTTCTCACGGCCTAAATTGAATAAGGTATTGTTGATTGGTTATCACGCAAACATTCTTTCTTACATAGTCTATATATAGAACACGTGTTACAGGTGAAAGCGAACAAAGGGAAGAAAACCGACGACCCGTTCACTAGGAGACATACGAAACCAGTTATGAACTTCAAGTCGCATCAGGGCAACAGAAGTCAGGTGAGTCGAAGAGTCGATTAACGTTTTTCTTTTTTTCTGCTTTGCAATATTACATGATGTTTTTAGTAGTTTATATGTGAAAGCGTGACCAACAAACAAACTCATATATGCCTTTATAATAAATATTTATAATTAAAAAAATCTTAAAATTGACTCTCCATATAGTAAACATTTTATATAATTAATCATTGTAATAATTAAATTTTCATGTTATAATTTATATTATGAGATAGGCACTTCCGTTTCCCGCCGGCATGCCCACTTTTGACAGTAAATATAACCAACTTCCGGTCATATACCTTTCTTGTCTCGCCTCACCATGACAGAGAGGTGTATTTAGAGCGACGCCATCTTTTAATTTCATTGGAGTCTTGTTCCCCTCCGAGAACAGAAGTGAAAAATATTTGCGAGAAAAAATATTTTCCGCATTTACATCTAAAGTATCATCTATAATTTGAATATGAGATTTAGACATTTACTTGCATAATATTTCTACACAAAAATAGTAAAACATTCAAGGGATAAATTGTAAATTAATTAACAGAATGTATTCGGTTTCAAGCGGGTAGACAGTTACTGATATATATATTAATACGTGAAGCCCAAACTTTGTATCCATTTTTGAGAAAAATGCGCGAACGGATGAACGTGATACTTGGCATAGTTAAAGTTTATATGGAGGAGAAGTGCAGAAAGCTATTTATTTTATATAAAATGCATTAGAAGTACATTAAATTAATTAAAATATGCATTACTCACACCACTGCTTCAATTTTACACAACATATACACACATGTAAATAAAAAAAGACATTTTGACATCTGTCAAAAAAGGACTTCAAAAAAGGTTGTGAAGGAGGTTGCTATACACGACTGTATGTATTATTTTACTCTTACGGTCCAATTACCCTTTTTCATTCTACATTCAACAAAGATATTAACCCTAATAAAATTCAAACTTAAAAAAATCAATAAATATGGTCGAATGTCGACCACTGGGCGCCCACTAGTAAACATAAATGCTTACACAACATGCACTCTCTACACTCAGTGTTTAAAAAGCCGAAGAATTGGTTTCAGCGAGGCCGAAAATTCGTTTAATTCGGAGATTGAAGATCCAATTTCAGTGAGGCCGAAGATTCGGTTTCAGTAAGGCTGATAATTCGGTTTCGGCGAGATCGAAAGTCCATTCACCAAGCTACCGAAATTCGGCTTCGGGGATAATTCGGGTTCGATTTCAGTTGCGTTCTTTCGCTCGAATTTGAATTTCGGTTTCCCTGTTATTCGGTTCCAGTAATATCGACATTGATTCGGCCAACGTCGGTCAATTCTAGTAAATATTTTAATTTTTCGACTTTTGTTTAAACACGGTTATAGTAATCGTTTTAGGATAATTTATATATATAATAATAAATAATTTCTTTTATATTTAATTTTTCCTTAAATTTGATAATTAAATAAAATGTCAAAATTCCTTAAAAACATGTGTATCTAATAATTTCTATACTATAATAATTTATAATAATCAGAACAAAAAAAAGGAAGTGAACAAAAAAAAAGGAATTAATAATTATTTTTTAAGATTTATTTGTTTTTATTTATTTATTATCTTCTGCCCGCGACTTCGTTCCCATGGAATAGTTATTTTGGGCTAGCGCTAACACGCAGCGGAAGATCTCAAAAGGAAAAAAAAAACTATTTTGAAACATACTTCATTGGTGCTCCGCTCCTATTGGTCGTAGCGTGATTATATATATCTATAGCCTTCCTCGATAAATGGTTTATCTAACAATGAAAGAATTTTTTAAATCATACCCGTACTTTCAGATATAAGCCAAACAAACAAACCCTCCAACTTTATAATATTAGTATAGACTACTCTTCTCTCGATATTACTTAAAAGCGTCATTAAAATTTCCCACTGTTGGGCAAAATCGTCTTCGAGACCGGTTAGGAGTCTATTCCTATTTTTTTACTATTCTAAAAGAATATTAGGTCTAGTTATTTTCTTTCACCATTACCAGATGGCGTTAATAGTTAATTTGGAATTTCTATAAAATCTATTGGCATACAGTTAAGGCTTCATATGTCTTAGCCATTTTTACCACCTAAATTTGACAACGAATTCTCTTTATTAAACTACTAACGGCGCGGCGGACGTTATAACGCCCTGATAATTAAAAAAAACTTGAAGCATTGTAGTGTAGGCATTATAAAGTTCTACAACTTTTCTCTAGAACTAAATCATATATCTCTCATCGTTAAGGAAGCGTTCGTAAGAAACTTTTTTTCTCCTACTTGGCAAATCCGACTACCACAAAAAAGTCTTCATTTTTCGGGTTAATATATAACGTATGACACTCACAAATAACGTGGATCTATTGGTAAAAGAATTTTCAAAATCGGCTTAGTAGTTCCAGAGATTACCCCCTACAACCTCACAAACTTTACCTCTTTATAATATTAGTATAGATAGTTAACGCCAGCGACTTTGTCCAAAAGAAATTATTCTTAGTTATATATACAATCTGCCTGTTTCATGTGAATTGTTGCCTGTTAATTCGCATCGTAATTTTTTTCATTAATATAATTACTCCCCCGAGTTGCCTCTGGTGATTATTATCACTATTGCTTACCCTCTACGTCAAAGCTTAATGATATTTAACTTAGATAATAAATTTATCTATGTACAAGTGAATGTCTCATAGAAATAGGTTCAGCCGTTACAAAGATTCGCGTGGACTATAATTATTGCTATTGTTATATGTGTAAATATTTCCTATTATAAAGTTAGCCTCCTGTTGACTTCGATATGTTAACTAAATGGCGACCAACACTTGAGAGCATATTCCATCAAGTTTATTTTCATCTCAGAATTAATGTTCCACGTTACTACTTTTATTCCTTTTGAATAGTCCGATGAAGCTGTTAAGCCTGTGCTAGATCAATAGCGTAGTCAGTTCGAAAAAAAAAGTGTGTGTGTACTTTTGTACACGCGTTAGAAGTTATATTTCTTTGGCGTAACAAGATAAAAAACTTTTCAAAATTTTTATCTTTCGCCTTATTCCACGTTTGTAGAAAAACGACACTAACAATAGAAAAGTTGACTATAGTTAACTTCAGGGTGTCGATTTTTCGTGACGGTGTGCGCGCGCATCGTAAAAATTATCTCTCATAATTTTTCCCTAACGCGCCAAAACAAGTATAACTTCAAAAAGAAAATTAATTTTTTAATGCATAAGTATATTTACACAGAATCGCAACAATATTACATGATATATAATCTAATATAAATAAAAACCATTACATGACATACTATGTTTCCCACCAAAAAGTCATCACAAGAACTTCGAAATACAGTGTAATATAAGTGAATATAACGAACCTCAGTATATCGAATTTCTCGATTTCACGCATTTTTCGAAATCCTCTAGTTCTGCCAATAAAACCTAATAATGCAAAATATACCTTAACATTACGAATACATTTATTTATCAAAAACCTCTTTATAACGAATTTTTAATCTTTTCAGAATAGATAAAACGTGTTACTGACGTCTATTTATTTATTTTCAACTTATAACCTTTATATAATGTATTCTATCAATTATATCCGCTTAATTCCACAATAACTCGTGTATCGACAGGTTCAGACATGCTGAAATCTCCGTAAGATAGGACTTTTTGTTGCTGAGTAATGTAAACATTGTTGTTATAGTCGACGCATTATGAACTGAGGCTTAGGAATGTTTTTCTTTTAGAAAAACAACAACCCTTACTTGTAACGACCAGTCAGGAGTTAGAGTGCTAAAGAAGATCACGACGACGCATCGACCCCGCGTACGCAGGTAGCTAAGTATCGGTAACGGGTTGCATTGCGTGCACATTCCTACTGTCAGTGACATTTATTGCCCGACGACTCAGTTTAAAATGCGTCGACTATAATTGTTGAAGCTGCAATGATGAAACGAAAAGGTGTTCCTTAAATTGTTCGCTTTAACAGAGTATGCAGATGGGTATCGACGTAATGTTGAGGTTAATAAACAAATTTTGCTTACCTTATTAAAACGTATCGTAGCACAACCCGACATCTATATAACAAACCTCATTGTAACGAATTTCTCGCTATAACTAATATTTCCTAATTACCTTCATCGAGTTACACTGTACAACGAACACTATATTTATGCATTTATCGTATAAGTACTCAGTGAACAGGAAATATTCATGTAAATACAGATATTCCCACATATAACAGAAGTAACTTGACTCACTCGGATGACACAATAATTGTATCGTTGTTTTTAGGTGTATTACAGTAGGTGTGTACAATATTTTGAGGTACTAGTATTGCACAATGGTAACATTTTAAGTACCACAAACATTGAGTGAGTTATATATATTTTTTAAATATTAAAATCTCATTTTCTCTGAAAAAGTAGCTATGTCGACAAACTTAAAAGGCAACATCTTATTTAAATACAAAATTTGATTCAAATCGTTAGAGTCGTTTCCGAGATAAATAAAATAAATTTATATATGTAACAATTTCTCATTTCAAATTATAAGATGGGAGTATTTGAGATGAGTGAGCGGTTAATTGTTCCTGTGTGTGTGTCTAAAAACAACTAAAATTCCTAATAACTAATACGACATTCACCTTGGAAGACTGGATCGGTTATGGTGCCGATGGGAGAGGCTTTGAAACTTTAAAACAAGTGAACTCGAAGCGTGAAGGAAAACATCGCGATGACACTAAACCATTGTGGTAGGCCCATTGTCATATTTTAAATTTATCGTCAACGATGTTATGCTATGTATGTTTTGGGTATAGGTGCAAAACTCATGTACACCTTACTGCCACTGCTAGTACTAGTGCATCCTACTGCTATTGTCTCAATAATCACTTGAAAACTGTATATCCTGCCCAAGTTTCGGAGGTACCACTCAAGTATAGGTCCTTTTTCACCGGACTACTAAGGCGAGCGCTTAAGGCACTCAGCCGATTTTATTTTGACAACTAGCTCAAGGGTGCACGGCACACCTCGGATTTGGCTGTTGCCTAATACATGCAATTCGCGACCTATCTGAGCTAAGCTAACTATTCATACATATATGAGTTGTTGAAACATATATGTGTACCAAGCATACATCCCTCAACAACTCCTATATATATTTCATATCGGATAATAGAAGTATAGGTCCTGTTATAAGACTACATTATTAGTGTAGGTGAGGAAAAAAATTAATAAAAACAAAATTACAGTCAGAGGTAAACGCTGGTATATAGATGGCGGTAATGCTTAAGCTCGATAAATTAGCTATTATTAACAAAAACTAATAAAATTTAATTTAAGATCACATAAATAGGAGAATTTGCAAAAAAATGACAGCAGCTTTGACGTTAGGATTTATAAACGCTGAAGTGATACAATTGTCTTGATTGGTCATAATAACGTATCACATGTCGCTCATTTTGTACAAATATTACAACGGCTTCCTCGCATCTGATTGGTTGTTGATAATATACCCATCCGCTAGTACTTTACTAGTTGTAAGTGCTCATTGTTGTAAAAGATATTGTAATACTATCGAATTACAATATTTATACGGAATAGATATAAGTTTTTACAACGTGTATGTAGTTGAATAGCTTAAAATATGCCCGTCTAATATTAATTTTAATAACTTTGCAATAAGATAGGACTTTATGTTTTCTGTACTACCCATTTTAGTACCTTTGTGTTTCTACTATGGGGACTAAAGTGAGAAGTATGAAGAAAACAAATGAGTTTCATCATAAGTGTAAAAAATATCAAAATGTTTATTAAATCCCCATTTGTATTATATTTGATTTAATTATAATGGCATCCCAAACATCACATACGAGCGTTTTATTTCATACGTTATCATTTTCCCGCTTTAAAAATACACGTGTGGTTTTCTTAATGAATTATGAAGATTACAAACATCATGTTTTAGAAATTAATAGATGAGTAACCTAGCAACACCTTAGATTCGGTGAGATACATATTAAGGCTGTGTAAAGCTTTCTTTATATTTTATTTTTGACAACTAATCTTCTACATTATTACTGCCATTGTCGCGTAGATAAATAATAATCCTAAATAACGCGCCATTCTAGTACATAAGCCGTTATGCGCGTATATGTGCATATAAGCGTAATGTGATGTTACCACAGTTATATTAAACAGTTATACTAATCGATTATTAAAAAAATGATACTGTTATCACCCACCACCGGTGCTGCTGCATCACATTCAAGAGACGAGACTACAACACGACCGGAACATTGATATTAGCGCCACCATATTATAAATATACATTGACACTAGCGCCAACATATTAGATACACATTGATACTAGCGCCACAATATTAGAGAGACTCATTGACACTAGCGCCACCATATTAAAGATACATAAATAAGAATTATTATTATTATATAGATTTGAATCATTAGTTTGATCATTATTAATAATAGTATATTCTTTTACTTCATAGTTCGGCCATGAAAGACTAGATGTCGCTGATCTACATGTCGACACAGATTAGTCAACGCATTTGAGATACATAAATAAGGATAATTATATAAAATTGTTCTATAGCTTAAATAACATTAATTTGTTCATACTTTATTATTTATGTGTTACTTAAACTATTTTGCGGAATTATGTATAAATAGTAATAATAGCTATATAATAGCTTTGACTTATATAGATGGGCCTTTAAAAGGCAAGATGTCTGTGATATCTACGCACTTCTTATAATGTAACAAGTATTGTAAGGCGAAGCTCTGGCCAAATAAATAGTGACAGTATCTACGAAGTATTTATTGCCATTCCTGACTGCATCGACTCTATACGTGATTAGTGTAATAATACATTTTCTAAATTAACTATCATTACGTATAAAAACATTAACAATTTTAAATATATGATAAAATAAAAACTATATATAACGTATCACATTGTTATATAAATAAATGTATTACTGTGATCATAGGCCAAACTTAAAGAATATAGACGCACACCGTATAGGTAGGTAGATAAGTGTCACTGCCGATTTTGAGCTCCCGCATTTTGAGCTTTTAAACTTTTTTTTTAACTTTATTTTTGGCAACCAATCTTTTAGATTATTACTGCCATTGTCAAGTAGTTAATAGTATTACAAGTTCTTCTTCCATTCCATTTTGGCAAACAGTCTTCTAGTAGACCATCACTGCCATTGTCAAGTGAGTATCGATATTACAAGTTTCTTGATATAACATCAATGAATACCATTGTCGAATAGTTAATAGTATTTCAAGTTCTTCTTCCATTCCATTTTCGGCAACCAGTCTTCTAGTAGACCATCACTGCCATTGTCAAGTGAGTATCGATATTACAAGTTTCTTGATATAACATCAATGAATACCATTGTCGAATAGTTAATAGTATTTCAAGTTCTTCTTCCATTCCATTTTCGGCAACCAGTCTTCTAGTAGACCATCACTGCCATTGTCAAGTGAGTATCGATATTACAAGTGGTATTATTTTCCATTCACTTCACTTATGCACAATAAACCAACTATATTACATAAAACACCACCAATTTTACACAATATAGAGTCAAGTAACACAAGATTATGAATAAAAAATAAAATCCACTACATGACAGACCAAGATCCCGCCAAAAACTCAACTTTTAATCTTAATTGTTCTTGAATTCTTCAGATATGAGCCACTGTTTGTCTATTATACGAAATAAACATTTCTTCGTTGCGTGGTCTATTGTTAGGTTTTCCCGAGCATGTAACTTCTGACTAATCGGTGTTACCACTCCAGTGTCATATTTCCTACGTATATATACAGAATTAGCGAAGTACACTTAAAAAAAATACACAGGTCTATTGAAAATAATATATATACAAACATTATATGAAGGTATACAGAGATGACTTGTGTTGCCAGGTTACAGACTCTCAAGCGTTTATTATAAAGATAATATTATTTATTTAATTTAAAAAAGAGAAAATTTGATCATGTTGGTCGCTGATTTTTGTTGATGACTGGGTCTTAACGGGCGGTAGTATTGGAATGCTTATAAGCGCATTCTCCGGGTCTAAAATAAGCATCATTTATGATTTTCATAACTAAAGCAATTATTATACGTTGCTATATAGAGTTGATCGAAATATAAACTGCCTATCAACAAACACTTCATAGTATTCTTCTATTAAAGTGTTTAATTATCACAATCAATACAGTTATGTAACAAATGAAATTATTAATATCTAAAGCAATATTAAGCACGTTTCAAATTTCATAACCTAGTGTATTTTTATTACGCACTAACATTTTATTCTGCTGCGGCTTCGCAGCGTTTATGCAAAGCGTTTTAAAATCAAACGATTAATGTTCAGTCCAAGGTATGAGTAAACAGATTGATTACGAATAACACGGGCCAAGAATCAAGCAACACTTTGGTACTCCTAATAATCCATGTCGGAGCAATTAAATATGATAAACAAATCCTAATTAGCGATCTATCGACCCGACAATCACTCAAAATATATTACCGGTTTCAGAGATTGACAAGGTCTATCGAACCTATGGTAATTTAAAACAAAAAGGTATGGTCTCTTTAATCTCGCAGTCGTGATAAAATGCAACAGCTTCATTTGGAAATAAGGATAGATATCAGTTGATATTATACTCATAAAATAATTAGTTAACTGAAAGTGCGACAAGCATCCCACCAAATTATGCTTCCATAAGGTAGGTTACCCAAAATGTTAGGTTAGCAAAAATAACGCGACGCGTGAAACATTACAATTATTTTGTACAGATAATATTTTTATACCACGATGGTAGCAAACAAGCGTGCGGGCCACCTGATGTAAAGCGGTCACCACAGCCTATGGACGCCTGTAACATAAGAAGCATTACATGCGCATTGCCGACCCTTGAGTAACCTATTTATTTTCCCCTTGAAGCACCCCATACTGTAGTCTCCAGGAAAACTTCACATTCCACAACCGGATCGTTCGTGGAAGGAAATCCCTTTGGAACCGGACCGTCCGAGACCATTTCGGTTCCAATGTGTGGGGATGAATTCCCTGCCGATGACGAGCAGTGCGATGGTGGAAAGTTGCTACATAATGTTAAACAGTTCCTCGGAACACAACCCATTATACAAACTGTAGAACACACATAAAGAGGAGACGTCTCTCCGTAGACTATGGTTCGATACCGTTTGTGAGCATAAAAGGATAGTTTACGATAGGAAATAAATATGGCATAATCAAAAATTAAATATTAAGAAGTTTTTGAAGGAAAACCTGACTGTTTATTAAAAAAAAAAGCAGTTGTATTCATTAAATATAAATACAAAATTGAGCCGTCACGGGACGCATGACAGATGTGAAACACATGTGTTACGTAGTAAACAGCATTGTATACACTATAGGTATGCGAGCTCAGCGCGGCAAGAGAGACTGCGCACAGTCAATTGCGCATGGTATCCCGTCGCCATGTCTCGCCACGCCAACAATCAGGTATACCCGCGCTTATATGTGTTTCACATAAAAAATATCAAAACATTTAAGATATGTACAATTAAGAATGTTTTAATGGGAAAGGTTCGGTTTAAAACCATGGTTTAATTTACCATAAACGGTAGATGGTAGAGCCACGCTGAAGCTATTACTGGTTTTAGCATGAATGAGAAAACTCTCATAGAAAACCGACGTGAACTAACAGTGCTTGTGCATTGTCGAGTTGCGTTCGGTCAGTGAGAGCGCCGGAGGCTCACCTCCCTCTCCTCTCTCCCTTCCTTCCCTTTTCCCCAAACACAGGCTGGCAACGCACTTTAGTGTCTATGGACGGTGGTGATCACTTAACATCAGGTGAATCACCTGTTCGTTTGCCAGTTACGACATTAAACAAAAACGTTTTTTACCCGCCTGCCACAAACAACTGGGCGATCATAAAACAGCCGGCGCACGTGCGAATAACACATCGGCGAGTAGTGAAGTGACAGCGTTAAATTATATCTTTTAACGATATAATTACGGATATAACACCACTACGATGTATTAATATAATTACGAATATAACACCACTACGATGTATTATTATTTATCGTGTTATAGAAATCTCCAACAGATTTTTATATTATTGTAACTTATTTAGATGTATACCAGTTTAGACTTCCTACGAAGAGTGTATCAGGAATCTCGACCTCAAGAATAAAGTTTGCTATTTAGATTCCTTTTTCACTTAATCGTCTCACATCTGTGGTAGTCCGGTGAAGCTGTGAAGACCCTGCCAGGTCAATAGCGTAGTCAGTACGAGAAAAAAAAAAAAAGTTCACAAAAGTTTGCTATTTAGATTCCTTTTTCACTTAATCGTCTCACATCTGTGGTAGTCCGGTGAAGCTGTGAAGACCCTGCCAGGTCAATAGCGTAGTCAGTACGAGAAAAAAAAAAAAAGTTCACATCTGTGCTCGTTGATTTTGCGCTGTATAAGTTTTGTGATTTACTAAGAACACTAATTGTTATTATGAAAATAGGTTATATTTCTGTTTGTGTTTTAATTTAACTGGAGCTCACTGTCCATTTTGCTGGAATATGCTGTAAGTGGTAATAGTAATGTTAAATTTATTATTCTCCTCTCAAATTTCTAAAAACACAATGTCTAAATTTTGCTTCAGTAGTGTCATGGAACATACATAAGTCGCTTATCGGTACATTATGTTTATACAATGTGAATTCTGTTATATTTTTTACTGGCAAACATATATGGATTGATAATCTTTTGTTAATTATTTTCTAAGGATAGAATGTACCAAATGAACAGTCAGACATAACTACATAGTTGTATAAGAATTTTGGTCAGTCCGAAAAATAATTAAATTTAAAAAACTCAACAAAGTAATGTAATTAGAATTCTTAATTTACTAGCAGGTTCTGTAACTGTGTTCATTTACATATAATTAATAGCTATTTTATTAACTTTTAAAAAAATATTCTACATTTATGGCGAGAAGGAAGTCAACAGAGTGAACAATACGTGAATTTGCAGATATATTCAATATTATACTATTTTTTAAGACGCTCTCTCAAAATTCGTGCGAATATTTAACGAATCTAATTACTTATTACAAATACATTTTCTTCAAAAATTTTAAATAAATTTCTACAAGCATTGTACGTCTAACCCGTTTTTATAAAAAAATGTAATTTGATAAGAGATGATCATATTAGTATAAAGTTATTAGATGCACTGTTTTTTCCTGATTTTAAATAGATCTACATAAACTATTTGAATATATGTACTAACCATCAATAATTACTGAAAAAACGGAAAACGCGGGGCTCTTTCTTTGGACGGCAAAGTTTCCCATTCAACCTTTTGGCGTCCTTTTGCAATAGCAGATTGCTGTCAATTTGCGTCTTTTTCAATCAATCAATTTAAACACGCCGGCACTAGTAATTATAAATGTATATAATACATATAATAGACATTTTTACTCAAAATACCATTTTTGAAAGGTCTCACGTGAGATTGGGAGGAGGGGATCAAAACAAATCTCACGAAATCTCTTCCGAGTGGGTAGGGGGTCACAAAATCCTCAAAAACGCCTCACGTAATTAATGGACGACTCCTAACGCTTATAATAGAAAATAATGCTGTTATGTTATTTTACAACTCTTATTATAAATGATTTCGGTTATCCTGCTGTTAACAATGACACAATAACTGCAATATTTATAATACAGCGCTGCAATATTTCCTTGTACTGAATACAATGTATGAGTGAATGGATTTATCCATTGGACATTTATATATTTTTGTTATTTAATCATATATAATTTGGTTCCAATAATAAAAACTATTTATTTCTTCATTATATTCGCCGGATACCCCGCCCCTTCCCCTCCCCCAAAAACATAGGCTGGGTAACGCACTTGCGACTCCCCTGGCATTGCAAGTTACTATGAACGGTGGTGATCACTGAACATCAGGTGACCCACCTGTTCGTTTGCCTGCTACTCGTATGTCGTGTTTTTAAATGTGAGTTACGTGAGTGCTTCCTCTATGACACTTATTAGTTGTTGCATAATGTTTACTTTTTTGCACATTGTGATAAAAACAGGCAATCGGTGTCGGTGTCAATAATAATAACTGATAACGGTTAATCAACAGCAGAATAACGACGCCTAAAACAAAACTCCATATAAATAACATAATCCGGTATTTTTACAGATCCGTCATGATACCTGTCTTTACCGTCTTGGTGTTCTTCGCAGCGTCAGCTCATGGAAACATAGTAGTTGAAATCGTTGCATCAGATAAGGAAAACGAGCGCCAGGTCCATCTCTCTGGTACTAATGTGGATATAATTAGCAACGAAGAGGCAAAGTCTTTCCACCTCACTGAAGATGATTTGAGAGAAGCGGTCAACCTTTACTTCGGTTCGAAGCCCGCTGACGCTTATTTAAAAAGTCCCAC
>MU161005.1:4722-15383 GCA_015888305.1 Antheraea pernyi
ATTGGTTCATTTGCGTCAAATTGGCAAGGTAAAGAAGCTTGACAAATGGGTTCTCCACGAACTCAGTAATCTCCAGCGCGAAGTACGCGTCGAGACGTAAACAGACACACAAATGAAGGAATTTTGAACCGCTTTGTTACCTGCGATAAAAAATGGATTCTGTTTGATAACCGCAAGCGCTCAGCAAGTTGGTTGGATCCTGGTTCAGCACCTAAACAATGCCCTAAACGAAAACTTACCCCTAGAAAAGTGATGGTCACTGTTTGGTGGTCTAGCGCCGGTGTGATTCATCACAGCTTCTTACCAAACGGGGTGAGCATTACTGCAGATGTGTACTGTGAAGAACTGAACACAATGATGGAGAAGCTGGCACATCTCCAACCAGCATTGGTCAATCGCTCGTCTCCGCTGCTCCTGCACGACAACGCGCGACCTCATACTGCACAGCAGACGGTCTCCAAGTTGCAAGAACTGGGGTTGGAAGTTCTCCGTCATCCGCCCTACTCACCAGACCTTGCGCCTACAGACTACTACTTTTTCCAGAATTTGGATAACTCCTTGGCGGGAAAAAAATTCAATACCCGAGAGGCAGTACAAAATGCCTTTGAAGAATTTGTTGCCTCCCATCCAGCTGATTTCTTTAAGAAGGGCATCAATAAACTGCCACTGCGTTGGCAAAGATGCATTGATTGCATGGGTGATTACTTCGATTAATACAAATAAAAAATACATGAAAAAAATTCGTTTAAATTTTTTCATACAAAACGGCAATTTCATAGGTAAAGACCTTAATATATAAGACATTAGTGTAAAATTGTGACCGTGTATATAATAAGTGTTAAAATAAAATATATCAAAAAAGTTATAATGTTGGCCTATACGCGTCGAAAATCCAAATACAGCAATCGTATAGGATTGGAAAGAGCGTCTCATAACCAATCGAATGGGACCAATAAAACATCCTATATCCGACCGAGTCAAGCAGTGCCGGCAACATAAATGCGGCCGAACGGATTACACAGACCTGTAATTAATAAAGTTATAATACAGTAATTATTTGTTTAGTTTATTTCCTGAACTCGTTAAATAAAACAGTTGCCCACATAAACAAAACATGGAAACCCGGAGGACTTCTTATGATTTTTACATACATAAATAATAATAATTTATATAGAAAATATCGCCCGTTACGAAACGTATTCACGTACAACAAACGGCCGTGTCCATGACACTCCCTTTTTGTTATTCCAATGTTTCCTGTTGTTTAAGTTTGCATCACTATATTAGAACTGTATAATGCTTACTAATATTTTAAAAACGAATCTGAGTTTGTTTGTTTATAACATTTACCTTAAGTACTTAACCTAACACCATACAATTTTGAGTATACATTGTCAGGGGTACAGCAAAGGGTGTATAGGGCATAGGGCATACCTTTACTTTTATCCAGAGAAAATCTAGAGCATAGATCAAATCTGCATTAACACGAGCAAAATCGCGAGCAAAAATTAGTAATCAAATATAAAATTAACAAAAATAATAATAATAATAAAATTTAAGTTCCAGTTCTTTTTTTTTTTTACTAGGCAGTTGAGAATATCAGGTGAGCAGTATTTTATAAATGGCTCCATTATTCGTAAAGACAATTAACCAAACGAGTGGCGGCTGATTTATGAGCGGGTCCGCCTAAGCCGATGCGTCACTGATCTGAACCGAGCGAATTACGCATCCACAGGTCGGATCTCAAAGTTTATCTTTTGGGATTTACCTCGCAGTGATGCCAATTTTGTTTATATCGAGCTTTAATAAACGCCGAGTTAATAAATTATGAAATTAAGGATTCCCAAGCAAGCTGGTCTGACATGAAGTCAATCACTGTCATTCAATACCACCGAATCAATGATTTATAACTATACTAGCGAGCCTGGCCGACGTTGTCACGCCCTGATTATGAAAAAATCCATAACAAATTATATACTAAAACGTTCCTCGTGAATCACTCTACCCACTGGTGAAAACCGCATGAAAATCCTTTCGGTAGTTTTTGAGTTTATCGCGAACAGACAGACAGACAGACACGGTAGGGGTTTTTTTTTTATACTATGCAATGATATATGAACAGGGGAAATGTATACAGAAGCGATTATCTGGCTGATTACGTAATGTCCTTATTTGCATTTGTGACATTCACACTAATGTCTGAAAATTTATCATTAAAAAAAACGTTTACTTGCAAAAACCGTAAACAAATAAACATTAAAAACTGCAATCATTGGAACACGTTGAAATGATTAGATATAGCATTTAATTTTGAAAGCTTGAATAAAAATGAAATAGGTTTTAATCAAAACGTATGAAGGCCATTCCGGTAATTCTGTTTCCCGTAGAACAATACATGCATTATGAAATGGTGTCCAGCTCAGCATATGCTAGCGTTATGAGAAACACTAAGCGCTGATTTTCAGCTGAAACCCAATGCAAGTCACGGTGCGTAAAAAACTAATTAAAATTATAAAATATAATATATATAGGGAGAGTAAGTAATGGACAAAAAATAATACGGTACATAAAGAGGTAATAATATATATAGGGGAAATAAATGAAATAAAAAAGTAGGATACATAAAACAACATACAATAGATGCAATTGCAGGCGTGTCTAAAATATATATGCAACTCAAATTGGATGCAAAACCTTTAGTTTACAAACATTGCGATAATAATAAAAACTTTTTATAATTAATTTTAAATGTAAGTAATGCGTTAAGATTGCGCATTGGAGGGGATAGGTCGTTCCAGCATTTGGTAGCAACAAACTTAAAACTGCCTCGAAATGAGGTGGTAACATGGCGATGAGTACATAATATATACTTAACTTATATAATATAACATATACTTAGAAGCTCGAGTTCTGTAACTATTCAGATCTCTTGCCCAAACTAGTTTCTCATAAAGATATTATAGAATTATAGAATATGCCATCTTACTTCCACATTTTATCTAAAGCACTGTGGCGTTACAATATTACTCTATATATGTGTGCGTTATCGTGCCGTTTGTTTTGTCAAAATATCATGTAGGTAACATACCTTTAGTTATAATATCATTACACCGAATGTGATATTTACGCTAATCATCTCTACAATAATTGTATGTAAGTAATATGAAAATTGATATCGTAATTAATATTATATGCGAAAGTGTTTGTTTGTTATAATATCATTACACCGAATGTGATATTTACGCTAATCATCTCTACAATAATTGTATGTAAGTAATATGAAAATTGATATCGTAATTAATATTATATGCGAAAGTGTTTGTTTGTTTGTTACGTTTTCACACCATACCTGCTCAACCGATCATTATGAAATTTCGCATATAGTTTGTCAGGAGTACATAAAGGGACATAGTGTATCTTTCATCCAAATTTCAAAGTACAGAGTACTTACTGTTCCTGAGGAATGGGTTAAATACACATTAATGCGAGAGAAACGGCGAGCTAACGGTTTATACATTGTTTATAACGTCATCATATTAGACGTTTATTCTATTTTGAAGGTGGCAGAGCCACGCTGTAGCTATTACTAGTTTCAGCATGAATGCGTAGGCTCACCCGGGGCAGTACCACCCTCTCACAGAACACCGACGTGAAGTAACAGTGCTTGCATTGTTGCGTTTCGTTCGGTCAGTGAGAGCGCCGGAGACCCACCTCTTTCCCCCCTTTCTCTTCCCCTTTACCCACCCCCATGCACAGGCTGGCAATGCACTTGCGACTCCCCTGGTGTTGCTAGTGTCTATGGACGGTGGTGATCACTTAACATCAGGTGACCCACCTGTTTTTTTGCCTGCTTTTGACATAAAAAATGATAATTTAAAAACCAATTAATCTATGATTTTTTAGGTAGCTTTGCTGCAAAAAATACACTTTTAAGTGAGCAATTCATGTACGTAAAGGTAACTCTACAAGTGTGTACTTAAATTATGTGAAACGGAGCTCACAATTTAGACGTAATTTTGTATTGAGATCATGTTTTAATTTCTTTTAATTGATTATATATCTATCTTACCTTGTTACTATGCAATAGTATTTATGTAGTTAAGACTTAAAGTACCAAGAATTTTGCATGACAGTTAAAATATATTTAACAATGAAATGTGTAACTACAGCTACTTGATTCTTTAAGCTTATGAACAAAAATTAAATAGGTAAATCGTAAACATAGGATCCAAGGAGCCCAGTCGGAGTGCGGCGAACCGTATGACGACATTAGCACTGCCGTTGTGCGATAAACAAATTCAAATGTTTCATCCGCTTTCGTAATCCATCTGTTGTTCCTGAATTAATTAATATGCTGGCTGCACATTAATTTAGGTATTGACCTCCTTTGTTAATAAAGTAACAACTGAATATAAACATATTAAAAATATTAAACTGAATATAAACGTAAATATTCAAATATTGATTAACGAGTGTTTTGATCTTCATAAGAGATAGGATTGATTGAAAACAAAAGAAGTTTGTCATTTACTTGCCGACAGTACTTTTTTTAATAACTCAAAGAGTCATGTCAGTCTCCTAGGAAAGTATTTTTTTTTGTTTTCTCGAACCGACTACGCTATTGACCTGGCAAGGTTTTAACAGCTTCACCGTACTACAAAGAAACTCCTTCAAGCCGGATTTAAAATATGGATGTTAATTGCCAACCAACTATAGTACACCGCTCTACCAACTGAGCTATCGGAGGTACAAATCCTAGGAATGTGTTTTTGTATCTACAATAGTTAAGATGCTTATTGTTCCTACGCCATCTTAAAAAATAATACTCCATAATCACATACAGATAATAAATTCCATGTACCACAAATCAGGAATACTCCCAAATACAGAATTACTTTTGAGTTTGTACTAACAATAATCATTCATGACTGAACTTAAGATTAATTCATCCATCATAGTCATATTAGGTGTACAATAGAAACACTTAATACAGTTCCGGCGTGTTATCAGCGACTCACTCGGATAATTGTGCGCTAATCAGTCATTAATTAACCACCAGGGTCAGGCGTGACGTCATTATGTACTATCGTATGTATATAGCGCACAATCAATAAAGGATTATCGTACAGAATCTTTTCTTTTTGTATAATATGTGCATTATATTTATTTAATTGAAAAACCCTATAAAAACTGTAAATCAAAAATCTTAAAAATCTCGCTGACTTTAACCATTTTAATTTATAATCTATACTTATATATAAGGGTGTAAGGGGTGTCGAATAACATTTAAGACTTGAGACATCCAAGCCAACCTCACCTGCACGTGGTGCACCCTGCTGAATAACAAACGAGGCCATGGCGAAAGCGGGGTGGTATGGTTTTACAGCCTGACTGGGTCGCAACCACCATGTATGTGGCGAAAAAGCCCGTCATAGTGATTCGCGTCTGCGGGTCGTGTTTCGAGATCAGCCTGTGCATATGCAGCTTTTCGCAAGCCGGCATAACAGCGGCGACCGGCGATAGGTAGTTTCTCTCTCGGTGGTTGCCATTGTTTTTGGATTGTACTGTGCTTATCATCAGGCACAGTGCAGTCATTTTGCCGTGCTACAATAAAAAAAAATATAACAAGATTAAATTTAACGTGCATGTACTGCATTTCAGAATTTTGTGAAAAAATTATTACAAGTGCAAGAGCATCATTCTGATTGCACCACTTCTGCACGACGGGAAAACACACGTCGCTTAACGTGTAGTAGTTATTATAAAAAATTTAAATGAAATGAAAATATCGTGGTATTTTTTTAGATAAGAAACAAGTAAAGTTTTCTAAGATAAAAATCTTCATTACATCGAAGATGCCTTAATAAATTTATAACGGAATAGATAGTGTTATGAGAGTACCCATTTTTATATAGGTTTAATTTAAAAAATAAATTTTATGATTACTTGGAATAACAGATTATTTGGATAAATCTATATATACTAATTAATATTATTTATTAGGTAAAGTTTGTGAGTTCGTGAGGTTGTAGAGGGTAGTATCTGGATGTATTAAACCGATTTTAAAAATTCTTTTACCAAGAGAAAGCCACGTTATTTGCGAGTGTTATATTATATTGGCTGTATATTAACTCAAAAATTGAAAAGGGTTTTTTGTGGTAGTCGGATTTGCAAAGTAAGTCGAAGAAAAAACGGTCGAACGAAAACGTTGCTTACGAACGCTGACTTAACGATGAGAGATGATTGAGTTCTAAAGAAAACTTGTAGAGTTTGATAATGCCTACAAAAAAATCACAAACAGCTTATGTCTAACTTTTATATTTAAGTCATAAAAAATAGTTTTTTTATATTTAAAAATAATTTAAATCATTCAAGTAATGTTTATTGGTCATATTATCTACAACAATTATGAATTCTTATCAATATGTCATGATATAATAATTGAGCCACAGCAACGCGTGGCTGGGTTAGCCAGTATAAAAATAAACACAACTATCTGTAAGCAAAAAGGCTATTAGTAATTTAACTACCTATTAAAGTTACCTTAACTTTTACTATTAATAACACACAACTATCTGTAAGCTAAAAGGCTATTAGTATTTTAACCAATTATTATATAATAGTTACCTTAATTTTAATTTTTTATGCTGCCATATAAAAAATATTTTTTACTGAATTTAGGGATATGTGAATAATGTTTACGTTGATATTAACGAATTAGAGATGTTCTAGAAAATACTTATTATAATAGTCGCCACGAATGTTTACATTAAAATTTCTATAAATATATGCACTATGTAACAATAAGTACCTACTATATTTTACTTGACATATTACCATATTACACATATAATGAATGTAAGTATTTTCTTATTAATCCAATTATTGACTTTAAATTACAAACCATATTCAGATGCAATATCGAGCATAAATGATTAGCGTCGATCCAATGGCGTCATCCGATACGTCGCGTCAGATGCGCCGGTCATCAATCGCTAATAATTACCCTGCTGTGAATCAACATTGATCGCTTGTTGCCAACGTTTACATGAGTTTCCATAATACTGACCAGAAGCAGGTTTTCATATGGTCAGATTATGTAATCTAAATGGTAGTATTTTTATAGGTAAACCTCTAGATTTTAGCATATGAATTCAAAATCACGGATGTCGGAAAAGCTTTCAATTGTATGTTTCCATCCAAATACCAAGAAACATGGTAACCTACTTTGGTAGTCAAAAGGTTGTAGAGTGTTTATTCTGTTTCCATATCACTACATATTATAAAACGAAGTCCTCTGCCGCTTCTTTCTTTCTGTCTGTCTGTTGGCGATAAACTCAAAAACTACTAAAAGGATCTTCATGCGGTTTTAACCAGTAGTGAAGTGATTCATGAGGAAAGTTTAGGTATATAATATGTCAAGATATTTTTTTTAATCAGGGCGAGACAACGTCCCACACGTCCACTAGTAGTGTATAGTTTAAATGTATATCTATTCTATACATATAATAAAAATGAAGTGTCTGTATTTAATATAAAAAAAAAACTGAGTGGGTATGAAAGTATACACGCTACTGATAACAAAAATGCAATTTTTAAAATTTTTGTCTGTCTGTTCCGGGTAATCTCTGAAGCGGCTGGGACGATTTTAACAGGAATCACACTGCCAGATAACTGAAATTACAGCGGGTTATTTAGGCTATTTTAAATTAGACTAGCTATTAACCGCAATGCTAACTTCGAAACGGTTTGACCGATTTTCACGAAATTTGCAGTCGCAGATAGAAGACATCATAACAAGTAATTTAGTATTTTTTTAAATTTAGACTAACTGTTAACCGTGGCTTCGTCCGCAGTACTATCTCCGAAATGGTTTGACCGATTTTTACGTGACTTTCACCAACAGATAGCGGACATTATAAGTAGTAATTTAGTCTATTTTAATTTAGACTAACTGTTAATCGCGGCTCTGTCGGCATTGCTATCTCCAAAACGGGTGGACTGATTTTCATGGGACTTTCACCAGCAGATAGCGGACATTATAACAAGTAATATAGTGTTTTTTTTTTAATTTAGACTAGCTGTTAACCGTGGCATCGCCCGTAGTGCTATCTTCGAAACGGTTCAACCGATTTTTACGGGACTTCCACCAGCAGATAGCTGATTTTATAGGAAATCATTTAGATATCCATGGGGGTCAAAGAACCGAAACACGCTCTTAAATGCCGACAACAAAACAGTGATGCCCCGTGAATAGTGTGACTGTTGTTCATAGACGACAATCAACATTTGCCATCTGGTGGGTCATTTGCATATTTATTTTTCTTTAACATAAAAATGCGGTACTTGTTTGTAAACACACTAACCATTGGAATTTGTCGCTATCATTCCAACCAGCAAGCCACACGGTAACTTTATATCAATTGGCTGGTCCCGAAGCACTATTAACTGAAAGAGAAGCACTGTTACAGGTTAATAATCATATACATGTTGGTCGGTAGAAATCAGTGTACAAATATCTTAACATCTCACTTGATTACTGCATATAAACCGGCTGTCCCCGGAACGCGACCTATATATAACAATACATATTAAATAACTAATTAATTACTGCTATACTTTATTGCCTTTTGAACTTGACATGATGAACCATAATTGATTACAAACAGGCATGTACCTAAACTTTTGGTTAGGGGGAGGGGGGCAACCATGTGAACTCTGTAAAATAGGCTGTAATCACTGTACTACAATTTTTAATAACTTAAATTATCGTACTATAGTCACACACAGTATATAATAATTCCTAAGTATTATATAAATATGGGGAGATAAATCCCAACTATCCCCATTGTATACGTGCCTGATTACAAAAATATACAACTTTTATATAAGTCGCGTATAAAATACAAAAAGGGACTATCATAGAAGTTTCATAGGATTTTATGTCAAAAGGTGGAATGAAGAGTTTTAAGCTTAGAAAATGTCTACAACATGATTTACAATTTTTAAAAAATCGTGCGTCTTCATTATTATAAGCCCAAAAATGATAAATAAGAAAATGTAAAAAGACAGCTACTGAATACTGTTTAAATTAAAGCGCTCATTCCCATTAACTCTCCACCCATTTTAATCGCCACCGGTTAAGCCCTTAACCCAGCCAAAGTATATACTATCGCCGCTATAAAAATATCATAAAACCATAACTGGGCAGAATGTGCGAATGAACGGCGCCAATCTCGTAAAACAGTCGAACCGATCGGACACAGAGTATTTATACAGGGTGTGTTTACATGAAAATGATTCATTACTGTGTGCATCATAAACGTATTTTTGCATAATAATAGCTAAATTTTATATTCCATAATATTTGTATACTATTAAAAAATATCCATGCAAATGAAAAAAATTTGAAGTTATACTTCTTTTGTCGCGTTAGGGAAAAATGATGAGAATAAATTTTTACGATGTGCGCGCACACCGTCACGAAAAGCCGACACCCTGAAGTTATTACGATGCGCGTGCACACCGTCACAAAAAATCGACACCCTTAAGTTAGTTATAGTCAACATTTTGTTTCTTTGTATTTCTTTGTATTAAAACATTCAATGTATTAGATACCTTTTTTCTATTGTTAGTGTCGTTTTTTCTACAAACGTAGAATAAGCCGAAAGATAAAAATTTTGAAAAGATTTTTATCTTGTTTCGCCAAAGAACTATAGCTTCTAATGCGTGTACATAAGTAAACATACACTTTTTTTTATGTAATCAATTTTAAAGTAATTCTCTTACGAAATAGGACAAGTAACTTTTAGTATAGCTCAGAAATATGTAACATTAAAATATTAATATATAGATATATATTCTCTCTGTTAAGGAAATAAGAATCTCTGTTTGTTTATTTGTCCATGAAAGAAATGCGCGACAAATTAATTTAAAACTGACTGCAAAACTTGCTATAAAATTAACTAAAAAGTAGATAATAATTACTTTTATTATACTACGTTTTTAACATGGACTAAACAGATAATAAGTTAAATATAAAATAATGAATAAATTGAGGTCCAGGCAATATGTATATTCAAAGTTTTTTTTTAATTTCAACAGTACGATTTAAAACATAAATTACAAGTACCCAAACGTAGCTAAATGGAAGTGAGCCGAGTGCGAAACCTCCGTACAAAATCAGGTGTGATCCGGATCACGTGAGCATTAATAATGATAAATTCGCGTCATTAATTCGTTAGGATTAGTTGTGAGGGCCGAGTGCGCACCGCCGATAACCAAATATTAACTCAATTAGTGAGGAAACGCGTTGGTTCTGAATTCAAATGTCTGCTAATCCAACCCGTCGGAGCCGACAGACCACTGGAGGAATTAAGCATGAACATTACGCTATTGTATTAGACAATTCAAATTTAACTGGATATTTCTAGGATCTCCTATACGTAGACGGAAGTATAATTTTAAATGCTATTTTATTTTCACCTAGTAATCATTTATTTCCACGTAAAATTATAGATTGTATAACCCTGAACAGTAAACAAAACGGTGCCGCTTTCTAGAGCTTATAAATAAAAAAGGTCATAATTATTACGATTCGATCAAAAACTATTAGACTGTAGATAGTATTCAGATAATTGTCAAAATGTTTTTTTTTATTG
>MU161005.1:27183-38089 GCA_015888305.1 Antheraea pernyi
TCCCGCCCTGATTACCCCCCCGCAACCCCCCTTGTGGGTGGAATTTCGTAAAATCCGTTCTTAGCTGACCTCTACTCGGCGAAAGGAATATTCCTACCATATTTCAAGTCGCTACGCCTTATGGTTCCAGAGATATCGTGATGAGTCAATATATAGGTGGGAATCTCTAATATATATATATATAGATAAAGATTAGATGTCGTGTTGAATTGTTTATATTTAAAGAAGCCGGTGCCCGCGACTTCGTTCTTATGAAAATTGTTTTACTGTGTTCTCTGGATTAATAACAGGTTATGTTTACTTTAATAGTCATTTTATAATAACTACTTCCTAAGGTATATACAACCCTTTAAGCAATTTTTAGTTACCTCTGTTAAAATTTGTTATTTAATTCTGTGTAACCCATATAGTAAGTACACATATGTTGCCTAAACCAGAATTCTGAAATATTCTGTACCTATAAATGAAGGCCGTGTCAAAATTGTTTTGCCAGGACAATTCAATTCATATGCTATATACTTGCATCTTTAGTGCCATTTTAAAAATGAGGTATTAAAAAGTAATTTTTATTTAAATAATTATACACACTTCACAGGGCAGGGACTATTCAGTAAATAGAACATGAAGCACACCCTTTCACATTAAGAATTCCCATCCACCTTTCCACGTCTCGGAATTAATCGCCCGAGAGCCTCTCTCTATTAAAGTTTCTTCCCGAGTTGTTTAAAAGGCTCAACTCGGAAAACTCTGCAGATAATGTTAAACATTCATTTAAGTGCAGAAGGTCCGCCCAACTTCCCAATTGTCGTATAAATCTTATAATTCTTCGAGCGTTTAATATTCATATCACCGTTCGCGAACGTCGTGTTCTATAAGCCGCCTAAAAGTTTGCTAAATGCCTGCCAACCGTGGATTTCGCACGTTATTCAGATGTATTTATTTTTATAATGATCTTCTTATATATTATTCATCTTCTTATATCTTATATTCAGTTCATTACAATGCTCTCTTGTATTTGTAAACCGATTTATTTAGTTGTTTTTTTCTTTAGTTTATGCATTAAAATACGAAAATAGTTACTTGTTGTTTCAACACCATCTACAAGTCACAGGGCCTTTATTTAATGACTGGGTTGTTTTCCGAGCCGGGTGGTAGCTTTGACGTTCGTAAGCGCCGTTCGTAAGGACCTAAATTGAATAAAGTATATTTGATTTTGAATACTGTTAAAAATCAAATTATGAGTAATTTGTGTATGATTCGTTTATGGGATTAGTTCTCTTTAATTTCGTTGCGACTTAAAATACATAGAAACAGTATTAAGCAGGCGATAAAATAAAATTTTAATACCCTACACGTCTATTACCATTCCCGTTCAATAGGTCCCGCGGGAGACAGTCTCGTGTCGATCCCGTGCAAGCGGCAGATAGCTCACTTAACTTTGTAAAGGAAATAATATAACCATGTGGATCCACGCGAATAATTAAAATAGGCTGATTTTAAACGGGATGGCATAAAGTGCAAATCATGAGGAGAGTTTGTTCATGTGACACAAAGTAAGTTACAATTTCTTAAAATTATGTCAAAAGATTGATAAAAATTTTAGAACTTGTAGAACTTAATAAACTCCAGCATATAATTAATAGTAAAAAAATGTAATAAGCAGCAACAAAATAAGTTTTCTTTTTATATATCATTGTAGGCAAACGAACAGGTGGGTCACCTGATGTTAAGTGATCACCACCGTCCATAGACACTTGCGACACCAGAGGAGTTGCAAGTGCCTTGCCAGCCTGTGTTTGGGAGACGGGAAAGAGGGGAGGGGGAGGGAAGTTGGGCCTCCGGCGTTCTCACTGACCGAACGAAACGCAACAATGCAAGCACTGTTACTTCACGTCGGTTTTCTATGAGAGGGTGGTACTACTCCGGGAGAGCCAACCCATTCATGCTGAAAGCAGAAATAGCTTCACAGCAACAGCGTGGCTCTACCACCTACAAAAGTAAAAAGATAAAGAAAATAAGCCTTAAAGAACTTGAACATGTGGGAAAGTGTATGTATCTGTGTAGATAAAAATATCATTTTGTGAGTTTGTTTCTAGCTTAGTATTAAATAGACAATATGACCATTTTATATGTCATTAGGTAAATCATATTAATGACTTCCGTTGAATATAGATACTATATTTATACTTCCCTATAAATGTGAGTATCGGTTAACAGAATCCGGTACCACCCATTTCATATTCACGAACAAAACAATAAAATCTCCGGTTGAACGCGTCGCCTATAAATAATCGTATAATAGCCCGAGTATAAAATCAATGAGTTATAACCCATTGTTTTTTTGAAATATTTATATATTATTTTGTATACCTTATAGAAGTTAATTGTGACAGCGATGAAAGAAAAGTGTAAGACGATTGCGAAGAGTCGCCAAAACACGTATCATGTTCATTCAGATCGTTATATAGTAACCAGTTTACAGAGAAACACGAAGGGCTACGTGATTTCAGCAATCGGTAATGAAGGAAGGATCCTGTTAAACTGGCGTGTTCTAGTCGTCTGAGGAAGTAATTCTGACATTGCTGCATCAGCGGTTGGGAGACTACAGTGTATCTACACTCATTCATAGACTATATCACTATGTAAGTGCACTTTGAAATAGTCTTACAGTGTAATAAAATAGTATGTCTGGTATGTCCATATTTTTTATTTCATTTTTTCAACATTTATAACTTAACTCTCTTTAATATAATAATATTTTTAAATAATATATATAAAACGATTGTGAATAATAATCCATAATATGTCAAGCAATGATTGAAAAATTACAGAATAAATTTGAGTTAAATTTGGACCAAAATTAATTGGAATTGAATCACTACAAATTTATTACAAATTTATTTACCATATGGCACGACCAACTTGATAACGGAAGCCATACGAGACTGTCATGTCATCTCTGTATTTATATAAGGACATAATACAATGCATAGAATTCAATTTAAAAAAATCTAACATGGAAACAATAGAAAGATTAAAAAGATAAAATGGTAAAAACCTTTTTTCTTTTTATTTACAATGTTTAAATAAAAGTAAGAATTTCTTAAATCGAGTAGGGATACTGAAACCATAGACCTTTATTTAACACAATCATCCGATTTTAAAAACAGCAAGTCGTGTAGACAGCACTCGTCGTCCCGAGCCCGCCCAAGCCATGTTTCCGTCCGCAGTATTTTAAACAAACTGCACTTTTTTATATTCTTGGCATATTTTGAAAAAGTCGGTTCACTCTGAGCGTATTAATACGCGTACTTAAACACCCCCGACATGAATAATTAGGTGTTCCTTGAATTTATTATCCGCCGTTATCTGTAAAACACGAGTTTAAAATTCGCGAAATCATTCTTCTCGCTTTATTGGGGATAATACGTCCTGGCTTGGATGTGATTCTGATTAATGCCTCTAACTCGAGTCGGCGCAACTTTGTCAAAGATAGCGGAGAAAAATAAAGGGACGTGACTCGACTAATTCAGTTTTTACGGCGAGAGTTAGAAGACTGATCGCGCTTTAAGAAATTTATTCAAAAAGAGGTTAAGCATAATTTGTTTTTGACTATGTGACCTGAAAATGTTTCTAAAAAAAATGTCGTATTCTTCTTTTGAACTGTTTTGACTGTCAGAAAAATAATTTTGACTCTGATGAGTCATTCAGATTTAACGTCTATGTTTGTAATAGATTTTAATATTTGATTCTTGAAATATGCAAGCTCGTCTTCTAATTATTTTATGTTTTGGTAAGTATTGATATTATTGTTAATAAGGTTGTATAGATTAAATAATCAAGATTACACATAAATGAAAAATTAGTGACATGTACATAAATTCTGGAAAGGAAACGTCGATTTCTTTTAGTTGCATACTAGTTTAGGTCCGCTACTTCGTCTATGTGAAATAATTACTTTAGGTTAACTCTAACACGCAGCGCAGGAAGCTTTCAAAAGGAAAAAAATACCCGATTTTGAAACATTCTTCGTTGGTGCTCCCCTCCTATTGGTCTTACCGTAATTATATATAGCATATAGCCTTCCTCGATAAATGAGCTATCTAACATTGAAAGAATTTTTACACAGTAACCACTTTGATTATGAGATTAGCTCGTTCAACCAAACAAACCCTCGCGTTTTATAATTTTAGTGTAGATTACTACTCTTCTCTCGTACTTGATTCGAGCCGTCATTCAAATTAGAATAACTTTTGATAGAATGGACCGATTTTAATGAAACAAAGACATAAGTTACTCCCGAGGATATGCTTTATGATTTTCTTTTACTGTGACCCCAGTACTTTAGCAGTGATGAGTGTTCATACAAACAGACGGACGAACATTTCTACAAACTTATTACATCATCATTATTTTTTTTTCACAAAAATCCAAAATGTACAGATACGTTAGATTTACGTTCTATTATATGTATAGAAGAAGTCAGTCTTAAACAATAATATATATTGATATTAAATGCAGATTTTGCCCAAGATGTTAACTCGTTAGTACTAGAGGGACACCAGCTGGCTAGATACTAATGCTACATATTTTTAACATTGGCACTTACTAGCCACTGATACATTAAAATGCCATTTTTACTGTCTTATAAATAAACATAAAGAATTATATGTGTATACCAAATAGTTCATCGATTATTATTCATTGTGTATTTTCAGTGCTTTCTCTGACGTTTTATAATTTTAGTATAAATTACTCTCGTACTTGACTCGACATTCGAATTAGAATAACTTTTGATAAAATGGACCGATTTTAATAAACAAAGACTAAGTTACTCCCGAGGATATGCTTTATGATTTTCTTTTATTGTGAACCCAGTATTTTAGCAGTGGTGCGTGTTTATACAAACAGACGGACGAACATTTCTACAAATGATTGAAATATATTTTATTACTCGGTCCTAGACAACTACATCATTATTTTTCTTCACAAAAATCCAAAATGTACAGATACGTTAGTTTTACGTTCTATTATATATATAGAAGAAGTTGGTCTTAAACAATAATATATTTTGATATTAAATGCAGATTTTGCCCAAGATGGTAACTTGTTAGTACTAGAGAGACACCAGCTGGCTATCTACTAATGCTACATATTTTTAACATGGGCACTTAATAACCACTGAGACATTAAAATGCCATTTTACTGTCTTATAAATAAACATAAAGAATTATATGTGTATACAAAATAGTTCATCGATTATTATTAATCATGTATTTTCAGTGCTTTCTCTGAGTCACGAAATAATTGCAGGCACCGAATATGAGGTTAAACGCGGCGCTTATCCTTATATGGTTAGTACAAAGTAATAGGGTAATTTATGTTAAATAGATTTTAATTTATAGCAAGGTTGTTTTGTCATTTATTTATTTTTATAGGCATTTATATACTACCCTGATGAAACGGTAGTCGATGCAAAAGGTATGAGGTTCATCCGAAGCGCAGTCCTGATCCGACCCGAATGGCTGGTTACCTCGGCTGTCGGATTGAGTATTGATGACGGCAATAGTAATGGTTTTCCTAGAAATACTCTGTTGGCTAGAGCTGGTGCCACAGTAATTGATGCAAAATTAACACTCAATGAAGATGAAGACGAACAAGAGCGCGAAGTAATTTTTACACTATCACTACTTTCTTATATTTATTTACTTAGACAAATAGCAGTTTTACTCTTATAATTGTATATTATAACTCAAGCTTTGAATTTATTTACGCTATTAATTCTACTTTATCATCTTTAAAAACACTCAAAGCATTAATCAATTTATGCTTAACTATATACCCAAACAATAACGGTGTAATATTATCAATAATCTTTTAGTAATTGAGTCTTGTTTCATTAAATACCTTCTGAACTAATTTGAGTTGGTACAGCTTACTGGTTAATGCGATTAATAGTTGGCTTTATGCAGTGTGCAATATGTGTACACTGTGGGATTTTAATAAATTTATAACCTTGTTGTAACCTTAGTCCGTTTATTTAACAAATATACTATGTTTCAATATAGAAAATTGTACTGATCGTTATGAGTCTGTGGTAAAGAGGATGCTGTTTATTAATTGTTGCTTATCCGATCCAGATCATTCAAATAATCCGGCCTTACAATCATAGTGCAACACAGTGGTGGCGCACCGACATTTCCATGATGAAGACTTTATTACCATTCAACGTAACAACTAGTGTTGGCATTGGTACTATAAACTTCAAAAAAGAGTATGAAGAGAAATCGTGCATAATACTTGTTTACACCGTAAGCAGATCCTTATTTTAAGCAGTTTTTTTTAATTATTTATTAGCCTTAAATAGTAAATCGCATTTTCATTGCAGCCGAAGTATGGTAACGGGACAGATACAGAAGACAAAATGCTGATGCAGCTGGTTGTTGATTTATTGCCGTCGTCGATGAACAACTGTGGCCATCATTATATTGAAAATACTATGATCTGCTCCTCGGATAGTGAAGAAAACAAAAATGCTATCTATGATACTGAATCCTTCTGTCAAGTAAGTGACAAAGTTTTTTAGGCGGTAGAGCCACGCGCCGAAGGCCCACTTCCCCTCTCCCCTGCCTTCCCTCCCCACTCCTTCCCATCTGCCCCAACAAAGGATGGCAACGCACTTGCGACTCTCTTGTTGTTGCTAGTGTCTATGGACGGCGGTGATCACTTAACATCAGGTGACCCGCCTGTTCGTTTGCCTCCTATGATATAAAAAAAATAGTAATTATAATCTTTAGTATTATCTTATAATGTGATATATTTATTTTCTTTTTAAATGTTTGTTACTATTTCTTCTTCATCTTCACCTTATTCCACGTAAGTAGGATCAGTACAACATGTTATCCTTTTCCACTCTCCCCTATTAGATGTCAGCTCAATATTCATATCGTTTATGCACATATCATTTTTCACACAATCCATACACACCTCTTTCGGTCTTTCTTTACATCTATATCCGTTCACATCCATACTCAAGACTTTTCTAGTTACCTGACTTTCATCTCTTCTCTAACATACCCATACTATGCTGTCCTTATTCCTTCTCAACTTCTCTGTTACTGGTACCATTTTCAAATTTCCTTTAAAATGTTTATTCTAAATTTTATTCATTTTAGTTACATCACACATCCATATTATCATTTGCATCTCTGCCGCGTTTAATCTTTACTAATCTATCTCTGTCGTGGCTCAACATTCTGACCCATACAACATGATCGGTCTTATTATACTTTTATACACCTTCCCCTTGAGTTTTGACGGCATTCATGAGTCACAAACTACCCCAGATACCTTTCGTCATATCATCCACCCTGCATTTATTCTATTCCTCACGGCCTTGTCTATACTACCATCGTTTTGTTACTATTTGCACTTGGATAATTTTAACTATCAAATTGTACATTTCTATTTAAGCATATTTTATTATATGTATATATTACGATATGACTGTATCAAAATAATAGTAAAAATCTTAGCAATACTTCAAATTACCACCTATTTCAGGGAAATAGTGGTGGACCTTTAATATGTGACGGTAATGTAATCGGACTACAAACTTATATAGAAAATAACTGCCAACAACCACACTTGTATCAGCTCTTGTCAGCTTGGGAAGATTTTATTACATGCAGTACAGAGGATAAATGTCAAGAAGAACATTGTGGAAATATTTGCATTGTCGCCAATAAAGATACTATACAATCCACCGCCATGACATCTAAACCTTCTGATTCAACAACTGTTAAAAAAACTCCTAGTAATGAAAAAACGATGACAACTATAATAGAAGTTCCTGGTGATGAAATCGATATTCAGACTCCTACTTTAACGTCTACAGTAACTACTACTAGAAGTACTGAAAGATCAACAACGGAAATTGAAATGGTGTCTACCTCTATTGAAACTGTAATTACTACTGGAAATACTATTACTATCGTGAAAACATTGGACGAACAAAAATTAGACACTAAATCTTGGCCAAATGAAAAGAATAATGATGAACGCAAAAAATTAGAAGAAAGCGACGATAATATTGAACGTAAAGTAAACGTGGAAGCAAAACAACAGCAACAAGTTAAAATAAAAAAAACTCGTAGTGCAGCGCAAATTAAGAAGTCCATTTTTCAAAACTTCTTCTTTGCATTCATATTTGTGGCTTGTTTTATTTAATATTATGTTCTTAGAGTATTTCAAAGTGTATCGAAGATTTATTTGTGAAAGATTCATAAAAAACGATTATTATTTCTTTATTTATTTTCTCCCGCCGATCGTGATTATTTTAGGGCGTTTTTATTAATTAAATGTACGAAATAGAACAATACATTTTTTATTTTAAGCCAGTTACATTATGGATGGCCATTTTGCACTCATTATTTTACAGGAAAATCTTGAAAGATCTAACGTGCCAACCACATAGCATCAGGGTGAAAGTTTGCCGAATAAGTAGAATTAAGTAAGGTTGGAAGCTTAACGCCTGCGAAGCTCTAATAGCATTAACAAGTTTCCAGACCGTATTGAAGGAATATTTGTGCACGTACTTAAAATTTTGTTAGCCATACTTGAGTCTGAAATATACATCGGTTTAATAAACAAAAAGCAGTAAAAAATCGTGTTATTTTTGCATGTAATTGTCATACTAAAGAAGACTAAGTGCCTATTTCATTGAATGTTGAACTAGTTTTACATGTTTAATGTTTATTTTGTGAATATGAGTATTATTATTCTATTATAACTCGACTAATTGACGACATTTTATCTAAACAATTCAAATACACTGCAATACAAAAATAACGATGAACACCGAGAAATCCGTTGCCACTTTCATGCCGGCCTACTCAAAAATCTCTTAATGTTATTTCCAGACGGTGTAAGAAAGAACACACTGACCCGTATTCGGTTACCCGGCTTCAATGTTATGTTAAAGATATGATATAATCATCAATAAACTATACATTGGTAGTAAAATGATATATTATATAGTACAAGTATTGTAACGTGTTGGGAAACAGTACTATAGAGACGTGCTATTTCTTTATTTTTTATTAAAAGTTAAAACATCGTTTACAAATCAGCCAAAATGACCATAGATCTCCTTAGCTAGCTATAAACATTTAGCACCTGGCAGTGGGCAGTAACGATTATAATGTAAACTTTTTCATGCTACACGTGCAATATATTGTATTCTCCATTATTTTAGTTTGCGTTCTGTGCAAATCAAGATTAACCAAACCTAAGTGCACGTAAAGATTAGTCCTGAAAGTTTTTATATATATTACTAGCGGGCCCGGCAGACGATATCCTGCCCTGATTATAAAAAGAAATCTGGACAAATTATATACCAAAACGTTCCTCATGAATCACTATATCCACTGGTGAAAGCTGCATGAAAATCCGTTCAGTAGTTTTTGAGTTTATCGCGAACAGACAGACAGACAGACACGGTAGGAGACTTTGTTTTATACTATGTAATGATAACCCTAAACTAGTTTCTGCCTACGGCTTTGTCCGCGTGGAAAAGTTACTTTGGGCTTACTACGCAGCGGAAGCTCTGAAAAGGAAAAAAAAACCATTTTTAAACATTATATATTGGTGTTCCGCTCCTATTCATCTTAGCTTATGATATGATATATATATGATATAAATGAGTTATCTAACACTGAAAGAACTTTTCAAATCGGACCAATAGTTCCTGAGATTAGCGCGTTCAACAAAACAAACAAACCCTGGAGCTTTATGGTAGTAATAGATTATTATATAGATCCTACCAAAGGTGATCAAATTTTAATTAGCTGTAAATTGAATTTATACTATTTATTCATCAAATTTCAACAATCGTGACTGACGTGGTCGGCTCGTCTGGGGTATTACCACCACCTCTCATAGAAAACAGACGTGAAGTAACAGTGCTTACATTGTTGCGTTTCGTTCGGTCAGTGAGAGCGCCAGAGGCCCACCTCCCTTCCCCTCTCCTCTCCCCTCTCACTCCCTTTCCCCCATACACAGGCTGGCAACGCACTTTCGACTCCTCAGGTGTTGTTAGTGTCTATGGACGGTGGTAATCACTTAACATCAAATTACCCACAAGTTCGTTAGCCAGTTATGACAAAAAAAGTCAATTACCTACTTGGAACTGCATAACGACAAATTAACAAAACAGATACACATAACGTATAAGGTTTTTAGATCTCTGCAAACATTTTGTGGGCAACCAACCAAGGAGTTATTATTATACGTGTGTTACTAATTCTCAATGAGGCAGTTTAGTCTGTTTAGCATATCGGGCGATAAACGCGGTCAAATCCCCGGCCCGAACCGAGAAACGAAGGGAACCTAATTTACATTTTCACAAGTCGCGGTTAAGTACACTTAACTTACCGAGTCCACAAGCTATCTTTAATTTGTTTCGAGGGCGTTAAAGTCTTGTTTAAAATGCCTTATAGCTTAACATAGTTTATTTTGTTTGTTTAAATTTGAAGCTTATGTTAGATATATTGTTTTATTTAACAAGTTTCTGGTTTGTAGTTGTAAATAAAATCTAAATTCTTCTTCGTAAATAACAGTATTTACAGTTGCATGACCAAGTCTTTGCAGTTCAGGATAACGTTCACCGGGCCCGCTAGCATCAGTATAAGTAACAAGGAAAATTAGAGGGTTTACTATTTAGTTTCGTATGATTAAAAAATGTGATAGATATTGAATTGATTATTTTTTATAATTATTAATTAGGTTTTAACAATTTTAGATATTAGGCAATAGATATTCTATCGTCAACTGCAATGTATCTTATTTAATCTGCATTAACAATGAAATGTTTAAATCGCACTTAAAAATCATATAACAATGTTTT
>MU161006.1:2679-40473 GCA_015888305.1 Antheraea pernyi
AAAGGCTGCACTAACAGGTTCCTACCAAATTTGGCTAGGCAGGGCGGGAAACTCGAGCAGTGAAGGTGAGCGTTGATGCGCATCTCAAAGGGGGCATCCTTAAACCTACACCTGGGTCGCAAGTCCTGGGAACTGCTCTGAGTTTCTCCCTCGCCCACACGATGGACCCGGCACCCGCACGGTGAATCCATGGAATGCTAAGAAGTTCGTCTCTGATTTTCTCTGTTTGTTTTGTTTGTTCCGGGTAGTCTCCAATACCGTTAGACCTACTTTAACGGGAATTTTACTGGCAGATAGCCGAAATGATAGCTCTTGACATATTCTATTTTATTTGTTTTTTTACCTCATAAATAGTGTTTTTTATTCTTCTTCGGCCGCAGTGAACGGCCGAAGTGATTTTCACGGGACTTTCACTGGCAGGTAACTCAATATAAGAAGTAAGTTAGACTATTTTATTTTGATAGCCAAAACTTCGTAGTAGTGATGACCTGTGAATTGGTCCGTGTGAAATTAATCAAAGATATGTTGTTTACTGTAAACCAACGCATGAGACGTGCGCTGTGCTGAACTCCAAGAATAAATATACCTAATTGAAAGTCATATATTTGTATGTAATTCGAATTATATTATCTTTTTGGTCAATTTGGCGACCATTTTGTTTTATTTATTGCGTTTGCGTCTACATAACTCAGTGATTATAGCAACGTATAAGAATAACACAATTACATCGACAATATGGGCATAATATATCTATATAACAAAAGATTTAACACATATTGTTCGATAATGTATAGCTTAACATTTTCATTACTTTCTTATATAGTGTTAGTGAGCACTGAGGGTGGTATGTAGTAGGTTAAAGTTCCAGGTATGTTGCTGATGATAAATCCCATCCCATTCAATATACTATTAGTATTCACATATCTAATCTACGCGTTACATGTTACAGTAGATGCTGTGTGCTTCTTAGTTACAAATATTTTTGAAAAAGTATTTCTGTAATGAACACACCTACTTACAATTTTACATTTCTTAAATACATTTAAAAAACACGTGCGTAGCCGCGGGCTGTAGCTAGTAAGTAATAAGATACATTTCAATTATTTTTAGAAATGTCTGTCTGTCTGTTGTATAAACACGCATCACTGCTAAAGTACTGGGTTCACGATAAAACCTCACCAAGAAAATCATAAAGCATATCCTCGATAACATTTAGTCTTGGTTTCATTAAGATTGGTTCAATCTATCAAAAGTTATTGTAATTTTAATGACGACGCGACTTAAATAGTATTTAAAAACTTCAGGACTTTTTTGGCTGAGAGTATCTGTACCTCATCCGGAGGCAATACATAGTTTCCCAGAATCCGGTTTCGTGTAGGCTTCAGTGGATCACATTCACACAAGAGGTGTTTGGGGGTCTCATCCGCACCATCACAAAATCTGCACTCTCTTGTGCTCTGGACACCGATGTTGTACAGATGCTTTTTAAGGCAGCAGTGTCCAGTGAGTGCTCTCACTAAAACCCGTAATTGATTCCTACCGAGTGCCAGGGCCTTGCCAGCATATCGCTGATTAAATGCCCTGATAAATGGTTGAATTGAAAAATGGTTCAATCTATCAAAAGTTATTGTAATTTTAATGACGACGCGACTTAAGTACGAGAGCAAACTAGATAAGTAAATAAACTTAATACATTCACATGATTTTATTAGTCACTGCTTTTTACATTAGTTTCCACGCGAACGGAGTCGCGGGCATAGCTAGTAAAAAATAAATACATTATTGTAGTTGATAGAAGTCTATAATAATTAAAAATAGATATTTTGTGGGCGTTCTTATGGTACAACATTGTCACAACGCTACAAAGCCCATGTAATAAAAAGGAGTGAGGTATAGAGAAAGGAAAAAAACATTACCGTTTGAACCTTTTGAATCCCGTCAAAGTGAACGAGTTATTAACATTTTTACAACGCGACGTCTGGCTGTTTGTGAAGTTTTCATCGACTCTTTACATCGGAATTTTATCCATTTACAATCTAGGAACTATGGAAACACTTGGTGTATTTCCTTACTTTATTACAATCACTTACCCTGTAAATGAAACGTTACAAGGGTTTTCTCTTTTAAATCACATAGGGGGTGTAAGGGATGTCGAATAACATCTAAGACTTGAGACATCCAAGCCAACCTCACCTACACGTGGTGCACACTGCTGAATAACGAACGAGGCAATGGCAAAAGCGGTATATGTATATGGTGGAAGAGCCCGTCATAGTGATTGGTTTTGCAGGTCGCGTTTCGGGATCAGCCTGTGCATATCCAGCTTTTCAACCGGCGATGGATAGTGTGTCACTCGGTGGTCGCCATTGTTTTTGAATTGTACTGTGCTTACCATCAGGCACAGTGCAGTCATTTTGCTGTGCACTATAAAAAAAAATCAATGCATTTTTACAAATATGCGTTTATCAAAACTACATATCGCTCCTTTAATCAATTCAACAGCTACTTGAATACAATAAAAACTACGAAAAAGACAACTGTTTTTCCCTTTTTGATTTAAACGTGTGAAAAACTTAGGAATCGAATATAGTTAATAAAGTGAAGTGAAATAATGAATAAGTGAATAAGTCGATGTTTTAGTAAAAAGTAATTATCTATAAAAAAAATCAATGCATTTTAACAAATATGCGTTTATCAAAACTAAATATCGCTCCTTTAATCAATTCAACAGCTACTTCAATACAATAAAAACTACGAAAGAGACAACTGTTTTTCCCTTTTTGATTTAAACGTGTGAAAAACGTAGGGTTCGAATATAGTTAATAAAATTAAGTGAAATGTAATAAGTCGATGTTTTAATAAAAAGTAATTATCTTCTATAATTTATTTAAAAAAAAAATTACTTCACTGCTGATGGTAGAGTCACGGTGAAGCTTTTACTGGTTTCAGCATGAATGGGGCGAGTCGTCCGGGGTACTACCACCCGACCCACAGAAACACCCACGTGAAGTAACAGTGCTTGCATTGTTGCGGTTTCGTTCGGTCAGTGAGAGTGCCGGAAGCAAACCTCCCCTCCCCTCCCCCAAACACAGGCTGGCAACATACTTGCGACTCCCCTGGTGTTGCTAGTGTCTATGGACGGCGGTGATCACTTAACATCAAGTAAGCCGCGTGTTCGTTTGCCTCCTATAATATAAGAAAAAAACTTTAGTTGGTCAATTTATTATTAAGAATATACGTAGTTTTTTCGGTAACATTGCGATTTAATTCAGTTTTATGCTAATTATCGTAGTGTATTGTGGTGTTATTCTGTCTATATTGAAATTATTTTATAAAATATTTTATAAATATAAGTGAATTAACTGTGAACTTAGTTTTAAAATGTTTATTTATACAACTTTATGTTACAAATGGTGATATTTTTTCAACGACCAAATAGCAATACTCTACTTAAAACACAAACTTTAAACGCGCTTTCTCACAAAATATATTTTTTAATTTTTTTTTAATTAAAGGTACGGTATGTAAATTACAAGCTGCAAGCTATATTAACAAGTATATACAAGTATATAAACGAGTGATTTTTCACACTTGTATTTGTTGTTTTATTTTCATCATAAATTTCTTTGTAACGAAATATATTACGAAAAGTTGGAGAACTTTTATTGTGTCTAAAATAGGTTAAACAATTATTTTACAAAAGTTTTATTTTTAACATTAACTTAAATAAATAATTATACCATAATTACTATCTTATATATATAATATGGGTACTTACATACCAACACCACCGCGCTCGCCGGCCGCTGCTGCGACCGGTTCGCGTTATCTTTTTTTGCGAGTCTAACCGAACCAAACCGAGCCGAAACTGTTTTGTTTTAACCTTCGATCAGTTATTATTGTTGATCGAAGGTTTTAACTTAAATATCATCAAGTTCCTAATATACAAAACGGTTTTTGTTTCGCAAGTCTAACCTAACGTAACGGATTTATTTTTGTCAATTTTGCCATTTTGGTTCGGTTACGCTATATTAGAACCAAGTACCAGTTTACCACTCGGCTCCGCTCCCGCAGTCGACGAACCACAGGGCGGCGACGGGTTGCTGACGACCTCCGGTCGCCGTAATGAAGGCCTGCTACGGGGAATGGACACAGGCATGTTCGTCGACCTAGCAACTCTAACACAAGCCCACGGGGTTAAGGCGCATTAGTGTTCATTGCGCCTCCCATCAGTTCGTTAGGGAGGGCCAAGGTCTTCCCTCTTCAGACCACAAGTCGGGTCCTGATGACGGGTCAACACCAGCCTGGTCAGGTAGTAGCACTGCAGAGGCCGTTCCTGCCCACCCGGCTAAATGGTGCAAGAAGATCACCGAGGGGGTTAGTCAATAGTAATCTGGCATTCTCACCTATGCTGCCCGGCTAGGTAGATCTCTAAGAGGAATACGCCGCGAAAATAGGAAGGACTTGTGAAACAAAGACAGTGCAAGCCAGTCAGCGAGCGTGCGGTGGTGCTAATACGTAGGTAGGTACCATAATATTTAGGCAACGTCCATACCACGCTGAAAACACCGGTTCTCGTCCGATCACCAAAGTTAAGCAACGTCGTGCGCGGTCAGAACTTGGATGGGTGACCGCCTGGGAACACCGCGTGACGTTGGCTTTTGCAAGGGCGGTTTCTCAGGAAGACAGCAGGTTCGATCCCTGGCTGCCCCTACCATGCGGCAGACGGTACACCGTGGGGTTTTAGTCCGTGTGAGTCGGGCATAACCCACTCTCTCCCCCGAGAGGGTGGCGTGTCCATAAAGTAATTCACCACGTTCATAAAAAATAAATAAAAAAGGTACCATAATATTTTAGAAAAATCATTGTACAATTTACTAGAAAGAATAAACTCATCTAAATTAAAAATACAAGTTCACATAAACTTGTATAAATTATCCATGTATCTTGTAACTTGTGAGTTTTTAGGCTCGTATTTTTGATAAACGTCATTTACAAGAACTTGTAATATGAAACTCGTGTATTTGTCGACTTGCAGCGTCTGATAACGCGGCAATAGTTATGCATCACTTTTACATCACTATAAGAAATAATACATATTAGATTTTTTTAAATTTTTGGAGTGAAAACATCTCTCAGCGCGTGGAGCGGTATTTTTGGCATGAGATAAATTTATAGTTTCACGTCATGACATGCTACTTAAGTATGACCGGCCGTATTGCGCTTGCGTGGCTTCCGTGGCGACGCGTAGTACAGGGGCATGTGTAAATACGTGTAATATCATATTTTTCAGCTCATCATACGTCTGATTAATTTAATAGATTTTATAAAAATGTATATAATTATTGCTCCGAGTGCCAATAGATATGAAAACTACATTAATGTCAATAATTTCAATAAACTAATTCCGATATTTAAATATTGTCATTCACACTATAATTAATATGAAAATTCAAAAGAGAACACATTTATTTAATTGTTTTGAGTTTTCACTCCTATCGGCAGCTATGACTGCCTCAACGTTTTTTCTATTTGAATTTATTTTACTTAGGGGTGATCTCATATGAAGCAAATATTGTAGCAAGCCGAAACAATATTGTTTTATTTCAATGATTTTAAGCGTAATTTTATCTGTGATTGTGCTTATTTTATCTATGACTAGCTGACCCGACCACGCGTTGCTGTGGCTCAGTTATTATATCATTACATATTGATAAGAATTCATAATTGTTGATGATAATATGATCAATAATCATCACTTAACAATTTAAATTATTTTTTTAATATAAAAAACTACTTTTTGTGACATAAATATAAAAGTTAGATATATGCTGTCGGTGACTATTTTTTAGGCATTATCAAGAACTTTTCTCTAGAATTCAATCATATATCTCTCATCGTTAAGGCAATGTTTGTAAGAAATGTTTTCGTTCGACCGTTTTTTCTTCGACTCCCCAGATATTACGCCCTACAACCTCACATACTTTACCTCTTTATAATATTAGTATAGATAATATAATTAGATAATAGCTTCTGCTCGCGACTTCGTACGCGTGGAATAGTTATTTTGGGCTAAGACGCAGCGGAAGCTCTCAAAAGGCAAAAACTTTCTATTGGTGAAAGAATTTTCAAAATCGGTTTAGTAGATACAGAGATTACCCCCTACAACGTCACAAACACATAAAGTCACAAACTTTACCTCTTTATAATCTATATATATAAAAAAAATCAATTGCTATTCGTTAGTCTCGCTAAAACACAAGAACGGCTGGGCCGATTTAGCTGATTTTAGTTTTAAAATGTTTGTCGTAGTCCAGGGAAGGTTTAAAAAAAATATAGAAAAATTGCGAGCAAGTTAGTTAACACAACAATTTCATTTTTCCATATAAACTGTTCTACCTACTTTTAACGTTCGTCCCTTCCGTACGGTAGACTCGGGTCCAATCTAATTGAAGCACGTATATTAAATTAAGGGTTTTAAATTGACAACATATATCCACACTACTCAGTTCTCGGGTTATCGCGTATTGAAATTTTAATATTTTGATGATTTTCATTGTTTGGAAAGCATATAAAAAAAGTCTTTTAAAAAAAATCTTGGAGTAGAATATTGTGCTGACATGTCCGCGACAATTGGGGAAATGACAATCATCTGTCAATACTGCAAAGCGTGGCCCGGTGACTCTGATAAGTTTGGGTGAACCAGAGCAGCGGTCATGTTTTGGCCTTGGCTTTCTTCAATCATATCTAGCTCTATTAGGTCTTCGGGGGTTATATTTAAATCTGGAAATTCTCCATTTTGTCCTCCAGTGTCTAATTTTTGGTTTGATGTAAATTAGTGCTTCAATTGATTTTTCAATAGTTTAGTCCTGTAAATACGTTTTCCGCGGCTTAAGCATTGACCACATTTTACACAAAAATTGAAGTAATCTGCAGTTATTGTTTAACATTCAGCACAACGTAACAGATAGTACCTGGGAGATGTATGTCGGTTGTCCTGCCGCTCAATCTACTTTTTGCAAAACGAGCTATGCATAGCTATTTAATAATCTTAAAACTAGTTTGTTTTTTGAAGTGAAACTTCTTTAGATTCGTTGTGATTTCAAACCGGATGCAACGGAAAAAACGACAGGTAAGAGACAAAAATACAAAAATTAGTGAGCCAGAGCGACAGAGCAAATGTCGGTGTGTATGTATATTGCACACTGTTTAATACTTGCCTGTATTTGAGTATTTAACGTGTGTTAGTATATGTGAAAAGTAACGTGAGCTAATACTGTACACTGTATGCGGCTGCGTATTACAGCTTTTTAGTAAGAAGTCCGCGTGGTGTGTTATTATTTAACAGTGTTTCTGAGTATTTTTATATCTTGTTGTGCTAAATAATTAAATTAAATTAATTTTTAAACAAATAAACTTTGTAATTGTCCTACCCTTGTTATATATATTCATCTCATTCTTTTGTCGATTTACTGAAGTTTCACTTATATCGTGTGTGAATCGCACACACACCTTTTTTTTTAAATAACTATTAGGCTACGTTGTCTTTTCAATGACATTTGGTGTCGTTTTTTTCATGAAATTTTGTGTGACATTACCGATCAAAATTTACAGCCATTTTAGCCAAGAGAGGGTTTTCATGTCGTTAAAATAGGTGATACGAAGTACACTGGGTCATCTAGTATAAAATAAATAAAGGAGTACACAGGTACACGCGAATAGTTATTTAGTTTTGTTTATTACACTGTTTAGAAAATAAATAAAAGAAACATTTTTGATCACAACATTTTAAAAAAATAAGGGAGTACACAGGTATACGCGAATAGTTATGTAGTTTTGTTTATTACACTGTTTAGAAAATAAATAAAACAAATAAACATTTTTGATCACAACATTTATTCTTTTAACATCAAGACAAAACATAGACATTTATCTACTATTTGTATAATTATTTAATGTAGGACATACATGCATCACATTGAATATTATTATCATTATATAAGAACACCAAAATAGATTTTTAACCTAGATGGCCAAAATCTCACCAAACGCGAAAGGTAAGCAAGGGCCTTCATTCAGCTTATACTTACTACGGGCTCAGAGCCACATATTTAATAAATAAATACATATGGGGCAGTAAAAATTTCCGTCACTGGCCACTTCGATTAAGAATACCTGAAAACTAATTACGACATTTGAAAATGGAACGTTTTAACTTTAAAATGCATTTTTGGTCCTTTTAGGCGAGCCGAAACCAACTAAAGTGGCGAGTGTGCGGTCTGCGGCTAAACGGATGATTGCTACTTTTTTAAATTAGACTGGACAGCTGGCCAATAACGCCAATATTTCATTGAAGAAGGCGTTACTTTGCGGAAACCAACAAAAGTGGCGAGTGTGCGGTCTGCGGTTAAACGGATGATTGCTACTTTTTTAAATAAGTCTGGACAACTGGCTACTTTGAAGGATCGTCGTACAGTGAATAGCGATTGGTACACGACAATTTGTTTGCCGGAAGTTATTGACGAACTACGTAAAAATAACCAAAAACGCCAATAACGCCAATATTTGATTGAAGAAGGCGTTACTTTGTGGAAATCCGTCATCATTATTCTAGTGGACGCTACTTTGCACTTCCGCCTGGAATTAATTTAACATCGACTCTTCTCGCCCGCACGCATCATTATAAAATAAATCCTTGACAAATGATATACCAAAACCTTCTTCATGAATCTCTCTATCCACTGGTGAAACCCGCATGAAAATCCGTTTAGTAGTTTTTGAGTTTATCGCGAACAGACAGACAGACAGACGTGGTAGGGGACTTTGTTTTATACTATGTAACATGATAATGAATATATTGATTAATTGATTTGATTTTTGCTGCAGTTAGAGGTAGTAGTGTTCAATCAATTTCAGGCGGAAGTGCAAAGTAGCGTCCACCAGAATAATAACGCCAATAACCAAAAATGCCAACTCTCACACGGCTAGACAGATGGCCGCCTAGCACTATGCAATTTCTTCCTGTTTGCCAATAATCAGGAATTATTTACGCGGTTACCGATTTTCAACACCTGAAGAGATTGTTGAAAAGTACTTCAGCATGCTACCGAGGTCACCACGTAGGAATGACATAAAAGTTTTAAAAATTGGTTTATTTCTATGGAATAGTGCATTGAAGTTATGGGGTAATATTAATTGTAGTAATATTGCGAGAATTATTAATTCATTTATGACCAGTCATAGTATTTTTTTTATTAAATCCGGAAATTTTTAGTGCCTCCGCGAATATCTGTATTACATACATGTAATTCCCATGATACATATAACTTATTATTAACAAATTACATTTTATTGGCTTTTGCCAGTAATTCCAAACTTCGCTACGTATACCCGTATACGAACATTTATTATTTGTAATACAATTATTTTAAGTGTAAATTCACTTCAATATTACTTTTTTTAATTTAAAAGTTTATCAATTTATATCTTACATCAATATTATTCCACCAAAATTCAGCTCAATTTATTTACAGTACTATTACTAATAGATTTTATTACATAATGTATTCAAAGTTAATTTCTAGATAACGAAAATAAATAAAATTGCTAAAATTGAAAATAAAAACAATATATATACATATGAAAATTATCAATAATTAAAAATTGATTGAAAATAAAACACTTAAGCGCGATTCACACGCAGTTCTGAATGACGAGATGAGTGACTAGAATTAATTGACGCAGCATTATTTTTCTAAGCAACTAAACTAAATTACTTATAGACAAAGGATGGAATAGAACGAAAGAATTTACTCGATAGCATAATGTTTTACGATTCTAAATAAATATGTAAATATTTATTTAACGAAAGAAAAAGAACGTGTAAAATACATCTGTCAATAAAATTCACAATAAAATAATTGACAATCTTATATAATACTGTTTAATTAATGACACAAAGTATTTATTATCTTCAACTCGGTCCTGTGCCTGTTGAAGCGTTCTTAAAACACGAGATATTATTATAGATATTATTGTAAATATTTTATAATAGCTTATTACAATATGATACTTATTATTCAATTGAAAATTTATATGTATATAGGCTTAGGCACCCACAAGCCACCAACACTTTAAATAACACACTCTGATGACAATTAAAATCTGTCCACAGACGTCATTGTCAATATATATAGTTATATTATAAAGGTCGATTCACACTATGATCCTGTTCACGGTTCGCTTTCGCTCCGGTCTCGGTACGTTTCCGATCAGGTAATATATTCTTAAACAAGAAAGAATCGGAGTATTCTCAACATCGTATCGCTCTAGTTTCGATTCGAACTCGCGCAGGCACCATCGAAAAGAATATTTGACTGGAGCTAGATCGGACCTGTTATTTCTTATACAGTTTGTTCCGAGAAAAAATGTATGTGGGGAAATTCGCGAACATTTTAAAAGAATAGTTGACTGTTTTGCACTTTCAATAAATATTCTATATATTATTAGAAATTTATCGGATTATTTCGAGAAACATCCTATGTCGATCATGGATCAAGCCCGGAGACAAATTGATTGTGAAACTAATAGAGTAGACACAGCGAGATTTGATCGGACCGAGACCGGAGCGAGATCGAACCGTGAACGGCATCATAGTGTGAATCGAGCCTAATCCTTTCCTAAAGCTACGTCAATACGGCGCAATTTTTTTATTTGCGAAAACTTCATAATTACATTACTTAAATGGGAACGTATTTTCAAACACCAATCAGCGTAAAGTGACGTCACTCCTCAAACCGACAAAAGATAACTATTACGTGAGTACAAAAGCAGTGAGACAGATATTGAAAATATTAATTTTATATTGGAAAAGGCTTCATTAAAACAGACTTCACAAATATGCCTTGTTTATTTTACACTCTATTGTCAAATTATCATTTCTGTAAACATAATTTACTTCGAAATATTAATTTACCTACCATGAGACTCGATAGCACTTTTCGTTCTATCGTTAAACGAGTAAAATATATGCGTTTCCTATTATACTGACAATTATTTTAAGTATATATTCGCATTATATGAATAACTCTTCGATCAACAATAACTAGATATCGGGTCGGCGCGAAAAATACGTCTAGGTAAATAACAGCTCACTTGAAACGTGAGCTTTTATTTTGTTTAGTTTGTTTGAAACACAGCCAATGTAAGCACGTTTCACAATGCCGCAGTGAATTCAAAAGGTGCATAAATAATACCCGAAAAAGCAATTTAACGGCCGGAGTATCTTACTTTCCCTAAACACATGTTAAATAAGTTATATTTTAATCTTTAAAGTAACAAATAATATTAAATTTTGAACAAAATTACCGATTTTAAAATGTGGTACAAGTGTTTGATCAAGGCTCGCCAACCAAACACGCAGAATAACGAGAAAAATTACTTTATTTATTGCGTGTTAAGGTTGAATTCACACAAATTTGTTTATGTTGTCTTTTCATTTGTAAGTGATGGGGGTAATTTATTGCTTTGCTCGTTTTATCGTAAGTATTAGATAATATTATGAACACTCGTGACTTTATTACTAGGTGTCATGGTTGTAATTAGGTTGAAGTTAAAACTCTTTTAAAACTTTTTTGCTCCCTTTCTTAGTAAACAAATAGCTACACATAAGTATATATTTACGCGAACAGGATTTAGCTTCGATTTTGTACGTGACCCTTTATCTAGTTATTATTGATCGAAGGAATAACTTAATTACCTAATTGCTATGACAATTATCGTCTGTTTTACATTCTAGTTATCGTCAAGAGCCAACCAGCTTATTATTCATTAAGTCATTGTTAAGCACTATTTAATTAAGTTTATTAATAATACGATTATTAATTTTCATTACTTATAAATAACTTCTATAAAGTTACATTAGACCTAAATTTTAATATGGCTAAGCTCTTAAAACATATCAAAGAACCACATCTTGAGGTCTCATTATACAAACCTAATTATTGTACATACATTAATCTACATTACAAAGTATATGCGAAACATAATTTGTTTGGATGCTGCAATGAAACATGAAATTTAAACGTTTTGGTTATTGCTCTTATTCTTCCTGTATGAACAGGTGCAATATGACTAACTGTGAAACTATAGATGACAAGCAAGGCTCTATAAATCGTTTAAGGGTAAAATTGAAGTTCGCATGGGAATAAAACATAAAATACAACAAAAAACTAGAGTATACCGAAAAGCAAGATAAGTCCTGGGAAAACAGGAAAGCTGGTCCACCTATAGTTTGTGTAGCACAAATAGTTTGTGATTTTACATCGAGGTTCTATGTACATAATGTTATTAAATATTACAAAAGTAGGCGAACAAATGTAAATGTATAAGAGACAAGATTACCCAACGAAGTAATAATAACTGAAATATTAAAGAATAGTATTTTGGTAACTATATTAAATTAAAAATAAGATTGTTTTTCTTACATAATTTTAAATAACAATATAAAGGTATATCATATAATATAATTTAGAAAAGGGTATAAATATATGGAAATTTAGCTTAAAAATAAGTACCTACGAAAAAATATACGTTATTATTCCAATTATCGTTTAACGTATTTCTTACACCTTCAAATATACCAATTTGTGAAATTTGAGCTTAATTAATATTCAACTATAATCATCGTTCGTGGACCACAATAATGAATATTTAATAATTGATTGTCGATTTTGATATATAATCAATGCATTTTATGGCAAGACAACACTACTTATGTATGTATATGTTACAAAAAAAATGTTGTTAATTTTACCACCCTCATATAAGTTCAAGAAATTAGACGAGATACAAAATCTACCGCAATATTCAGTAAAATACATTTATGGCCCACAATAATGAATATTTAATAATTGATTGTCGATTTTGATATGTAATCAATACATTTTATGCCAAGACAACACTACTTATGTATGTATATGTTACAAAAAAAAATTGTTGTTAATTTTACCACCCTCATATAAGTTCACGAACTTCCCCAAGAAATTAGACGAGATTCAAAATATACTGCAATATTCACTAAAAATACAATCATGGACCATAATAATGAATATTTAATTATTGACTGTCGATTTTGATATGTAATCATTACATTTTATGACAAGACAACACTACTTATGTATATGTTACAAAAAAAAATAGTTGTTAATTTTATCACCCTCATATAAGTTCACGAACTTCCCCAAGAAATTAGACTTGATTCAAAATCTACTGCAATATTCACTAAAAATACAATCATGGACCACAATAATGAATATTTAATAATTGATTGTCGCTTTTTATATGTAATCATTACATTTTATGACAAAACAAAACCACATATGTTACAAAAAAAATGTGTTGTTTTTTTCTCTTTTTTTATATCATAGGAGACTAACGAACAGGTGGATCACCTGATGGTAAGTGATCACCGCCGTACATAGACACTATCAACACCAGGGGAGTCGCAAGTGCATTGCAGGCGTTTTAACGAAGTGTACGCTCGTTTCTTGAATAAGAAGCTTTGTTAATTTTACCACCCTCATATAAGTTGACGAGATTATACGAGATAGATTAGACGAGATTCAAAATCCACTGCAATATTCACTAAAAATACAACTCCATAAGCTGCAGAATATCTGAAACTTATTAGAGAATACAAATTAGTGATTTTGAATACATAAGTTGACGCGGGCGCCTTTAAAATGCACGTAAAAAATAACAAACGAGAGACACGTTAAAAATCGTACCAGTTTGCACAGTCATATTCGATCTATTTTTTTATACTTTTATATTATATTATTAACTACATTAATATGTATAAATGCTAATTTATTCGTGTAATGATAAATGGCGAAGTTAATTGTCATGTAGGGAATAGTCGGCTATACTACAATTGCGTTTCTCAACCTTTTAGTGTCGCAGCTCAATAGGTAACTAGAAATGAAGTGAAAAACGTTCCGGCCCCATTGGTACAAAAAAAAATATTTTTATCAAAGTTTTATATAGGTCATTAACGCAGCCAAAACGAACGCGATTTCTAATTTTTTTTTTCAATATTAGATAGATTAAATAGTGAAGAATATAAAAATAATCACTAATTGTACTTTAACTATAAATATATTGTATTATTACATTGTTATTAGCTGATAATATCTGATTTTCTAATAATTGTTTTCAAATTCATAATACTTTAATAAACGGATACTTTGCTATCCTTTTGGGGGTGCAAACGTTAGGTTGAAAAATTGTCAGAGCTTATATACATGTACGCTTTAATGCGACACATATGTAGGTATGCATGTCTGTCTCACTATGTATAGGTCAGTCAGGCCAACAGCGGTTAGACAATTCGAAAAAAAAGGTTGAGAAACTTTGTCCTACAGACATTATTATAAATAGGCATATAATTTAAAATTGACATCAAGATATTAATAAATACTCACATTTAATGGAAAATTGTGAAATTGATCATTTATCATAATATGTATTGTTAATCAACTAATTTAATTCGATCTATGAATTAACCATACTATAAAAGTTAAGTTACATATAATCTAACATACATGCCTTTGCATCAATCTTATTATACCTATTACCATAATAAAATATATCGAATTGATTATCTCGTATCGTAAAAAGTTATAAAGATACAGTTTACTTAAAACTGAGAATCTTATATATTAAAAATGAAACTTCTTAGATCGACTACATGCTATCGTACAGAGAGAGAGAGATAGAAGCAAATTTAGAAACAAGTTAAAGTCGACGAAAAGGATGTGTTTCACTTTTCATATAATCTAACTCGTAATCCAAAACGGCGAAATCTACCTTCTAGAAATAAAGCCTCTTTAAGAAACTCATAAAGCATATCCTCGTGTAGTATTTAGTCTTGGTTTCATTAAAATAGGTTTACTCTATCAAAAGATATTATAATTTTAATGACGACGCGGCTTAAATATGAGAGAAAAGTAGGTAAGTAAATGACTTAATACATTCAGATGATTTATAAAGTCACTGTTTATTTTCACATTAGGTTCCACGCGGACGGAATCGCGGGCACAGCTAGTATACATAAACAACACAAAATTGAAGTTTATTCAAAGGGCCCGTTATTTTAAACTTAAGCTCTCCTTTGGTTATATCATTTTTATGGAAATAATTAGGATTAAATCTACTCTCGATTTTACCTTGGCCAAAAATTTTTTTTTTTTTGAGAGTGACTAACTGTGCTATTGTTGTTTCCTGTCTTTTTTGTAGACATGTTCTTAAAAAACAATTTACCTCTTACTAGGCAAGTTAATAAATAATATTCCGTGTCTGGAGTAAACATTTTTTGTACTAAATATGTTTGCTGACCACTGATCAAGGGCAATATGCCAATATGCAAAAATGCGGCAATATACCGCGCCTAAAACAGTTTCCCTTAAGTTTACCTCCATGGTAATTTATTGTACCCCGTCAAAAATAAGTTTCACTTAAAAAAAACACTTTACTTTTCTTATAACCAATTTACTCTACCGCGTTTAAAACAATATCACATCATTTTCCTATAAACTAGAACTTCAACTTCCTTCCCTATACACTTACCCTGATCAAAAAAGTTTCACTTTTTATTTGAACCACTTTACCCTAACGCACCCTAAGCAGATCCTCTTTAAGGGAAATGTCTCAATTTACGCCTTATAATTAACTATAACATATCTTAACAATTTCAATTCGAAAATCTATGATTATCAATTCTACAGCTCACCCTTAAGAATCACATTGTTCGAACGAGTCTTTTCCCTCATACCCTGTTTTGATGTCTATACCCTTTCTAATGTCATAATCATGATTGTAAAATTTTGAGCAATCGATGTTATTAAACTCGGCATTTCGTTTTAATTTTTAGCAGAACACATAGTTACTTGAATCGTAACCGAACACTCTGTGGATAGCACCACAGTTATATATAGGATACGTTACACGAAATATTAAACAATGGTTTTATGATAAATATACTTTATACCTAATAATTGTAGCTTCCATATACCATATATATTAAAATTATCTAACCTAACATTTTAAATTTCGATATGAGATCATAAAATATTTGAATGATCATTTCGTAATATCAATAAGAATAGATTTAGATAAATTGTTTATCCATCATTGAAAAGATTTGTCTTTCCTGTTCAATTTCCAATCATGTATACATATAAATATTTTAAGTAATTCTAACTTATACTCAATCATTATGTTGAGTTATTAATTAAATCCTTTAAGTAAGGAATACAGACATAATTTTCTCAATACATTTAAAAAATTATAAGTAATATTACTTACCTCTTCTATTTACCATTATTTGCTAAACATGGATATATATTAGCAATCTTGTTAGTATAACTTACAATTAATGATACTAATCTATTATGTACAGACCCTACTCAGATACCCTTCTTTGCCATACTTAAAACAAAAAATAATTGGCTTTTCTGCCAGTTACTACGATTATTCCTTACAAAGAACGTCCTCCTAGACGATAAATGACATAAAATTTTAATATCTAGAGAATCATTATTATTATTATTCGACTTACATTCATATTTAGAGTATTATACTAAGTTTTAAATCTTTATTCTAGGTATGCCTAATATTTCATGTTTTAATATTTCTTACACTGTTTGAAATACTTAAGACCACTCATTGCGTGGATAATTCCCACACTGTGCAGCCCAAGCGTTCCTCTGTAACTCCATCTGATAATATCTTTGTTGATCCACATGCTGTTGGTGCATCATCAGTTGCGATTCATACTGTTCGATTTGATCGAGTTGCGCCTGGTCGTTGTTGATCCGTCTGCGATTATTCTGTTCAAAGTTCCAATGCTCGTTTGCGTGGCCATACTGGACCTGTTGCTGCTGAACTTGTCGTGGCAACAGATGATTAGACGGTGTTGAAGTCAAAACGTAGGAACGCTGACTTTCCATTGGAATTGTTATCTGTGATCGATTCAGTCGAGGATCCTTCAAGATATAGGTTAACGTTAACAATAATTAAATCAGTTGCCAAATACAATGTGAAAAAGATAGTTTTTTTACTAATAGCTTATAAAAAAAATATGCGTCAATTTCTCACGCGTTAGAATTGAAATTCCTTATGGCAGTTTATGATTCCTTTATTACATAGACACATAATACGCACAATCAGATGAAGAGAGTAGCAACTACTTTCCCTCCATTTGCCTAAACTAGCTTCCTTTCAATAAAACGGTTTATTTTTTCATAAAACTCAATGCCATAAAGGACAAATTGTAGTTATAATAAATGTATATATTTATAATCTGATCAAAACAACATACACTTTCTTACAAAATTAGAATCAAACAATAATACTGCAGTAATTGTAATTTAATTCATTCATAGCTCGAAAGGAGTTGCTAATTTAAAATAATTCTTATAAAAATTAGACTTACCAATTGATTAAAGAAAGGCGGCTGGTTGGATACATTTGGCATTGGGTTATGCTGTCTCATTTGTCCTTGATTTTGATTTGATAGATTGCGATACTGTTGGAATGTTTGATAGTTTGGCCTATAACCGTACGTCTCACGAGGATGCTGCGCGTATGATACATTATGGCCTTCCTTTTCATTACTGGGCACGTTAGTTACAGGATTTTCCACAATGTTATCCACGAGTCTAGGCGAAACGGCACTATTGATATATTTGTTTTCAGTTTGTGTATAGTTATGAATGAGTCTTTCCAAACGAGGTTTGTTTGTTTGATATTTCTTCGCTACTTTTTCTAACATAGTTTGAAACAAGTGTACAACTTTTTTTAACTCATTTTCTAAATTATTTTCATCATTGTCGCCACATTTCCCTTTCAGCTGATCCATCTCAGAAATGTGTGTCATGTAGTTTCTCATTAAAATACTCTTGTTTCGTTGACTCAACCACAGAAGTGTGTTAACCGAATCTTCATTTATTGTTAAACGTTTATCTTCGTCGTCATCCAAGTTATAACTTTCTTGTGATACTTTACTCGTATCTCCTTCATCATCTATCACATTTATTGCTGGAATTTCTGCCGCTTCCATTTTTTTAGAAATACTTGCAGCTGATATATCAACATTAGATCTATAAGTATTTAACATGTCATTCATATTAATAACGTTATTGGACATATCTTCATATTTTTGTTTTTTTGGTAGTTCAGATAGGGGTATAGTATACGGACTTTTCCTTTTTTGTGATTCAGTTTCATTAGTCATGTGATGTCGTAAACATTCTTTTTTCTGATGTTCACGTGTAGTTTCAAATTCCTCATTGTTGACAGCCGCCAAATTGTTAGAGTTAATACCTTCATTAAATTTTGTTCTAGTACATTCTGGCGTTACTCGTGGTTCATACCTAAGAAAAACAACGGGTACACTACGGGAATGCCGGCAAAAGTGAAAACTTGAACATTAACGTTGTGCATTTTTGAATATTTTGGAATGGTTAGGGAATAATTTCGCACGAATTTATTATTTATGTAGTAAAATAAAATATTCATTTATTGCACTATCGTACACTGGAGGAAATAGTGGCTTGAACTGGTAGGTAGTGTGGTCAAATCACTTGTTCTTCACCTCCATTGTTTGCAGGTTTAATATAAGGAGAGATGTGGACTGTATTTTTAGCGGTCTGCGAGGGCAAGAGTATTACGGATACATGCTCAATCGCGGGATTCAAAGGTACACAATCGATTGAGCTGGGAAAAAGAAAACATACACACTTACTTGGCTGAGGTGCGGCTTGCGTATCAATGGTATGCTGCTGCAGTGGAAGGTCTCTTATTTCATAGCGCCTGATAAAAACGTCCGTTCACAAAATGTACATATTTTCACTCGCGGCGTGGTTTGCGTTGGTTCGTGACGCAGAGCGTTCACGAAATTGCGCGACGCAAGCAATACTCGCGGCGCGTTCGATCATAATGGCGCATTGACGAAGACTGATCGTGTGTGACTCGCACGATGCACACTAGCGATATGTTTAAAGGATTCTATGCGTGGGAGGAAACAGGAGCTGCCCTCGCGGATTACAACAAAACTAACTACCTATAAAATAACTACCATACACAAACATGACAATTTATATTACATTAAAAAAATTAACACTCCAGAACTATTACAATTATTTTACATTAAAAAGTTTATCTCTCCGAAAATGCGTCGCTTAAACGAAGCAACAAGAGCAGGCATACATTTTGCAGAGCGGTAGATAGAGAGGGGAATGTTACTAACCTCTTCTACGTCCGTCTTACGAATTTTCGATCAGGTCAAGTTGCCTGACGCAAGTTTAACATTTTTCACCCATCCCAAAAAAAATGCACAACGCCGCTAAAGAAGTTTTCACTTCAAAAATTATACATACAATTTTATCTTACATTAAAAATGTATGAATGTAAAGTCAATAATATGGTTTTATTACTTGAAACCTATCTAAGATTTAAACGTATTCTCGAAAATATTACTTATAGCAAATGAGGTGACATAGTATCGCCATTAGGTCCTCATTGTAAAGGACAGAATAAGAGAAAGCAACTATTCACTAAAGTGTACGGGATTATATAATTTAAACCTAAACCTCGTTTGTTTTGAAACTATAAAAACGTTTTACTGAAATAGATGACCCTTATTACCAAGTGAACCCAAATTATCACAAAAAGAAGTGTAATTTATAAAATATATTAACTACAACCAAAATGAAAAGAGATTTATAACTATTTGACTTGGTCTAGAGCAAAACATACAAGAAATCGTTACAAGTAACGATAGAAACATTACAAGATAACTCTACCTTTGTTGATCCACGTTTGGTGCATTCGGGTTTCGATACTGTGGAAATAGAACATGTTCCTTTTGTATGCTGTCCATTACGTTGTAATTCTGTTGTTCATTCGTTATACCATATTGCGACGTATGTTGTTGCATGTGTGCTGAAGTGTGTGGTTGAGTTTCATATCCGAGCGGTATATTACGTTTAAAATTCTGAAAGAAATTATATGCATTCCTAATTACAAAAAACGACAGAATCCCTTAGAACTATTGTGATACAAAATTAGATAGAGATTAGCATTGTTGAAAGTTTTAATCGACCTTAATATTAAACGCTTAATTGAAATATCATAATATTCACCTTCTGGGTTTGATTCCTACAGTACAAATCGTTATTCATTTTATCCACCGGTAAATTATTTTGATTCCGTAAACATTGTTGCTGATATGCTAGATAGTTTTGTTGGTTACGTTGTTGCTGTTGGAAAGCATTAAAATCTTTATTTCTATCAACATTATTGGCTGCATTTTGTTTTGCAGCAACGTCGTCAGGTATAGTTAAATTTGGGTAACTATTTATGTATTCAAATTTATTAATAGTCTCAGTTTGAGTTTGTTCATCGCTATACATTTCTTCAAGTGTTTTTGCCGCTGTACCTGATATCATTTGGAATATATCTGATATAATCTTTGCCGCTTTTATAACTCTATATCTATCTATTTCCGAATTTTGCTGTCCCAGATTAAAATATTCGATAATTGTTGATGTAAACGTTTCCATTATTACGGTTTCGTTTTCTTTACACAATGCCAAAATTATCTTCAGCAATTCTTCATCAAATACTGAATTTTTATTTATTTTATTGTCCAAACCACCAGTGGAAGCATTTTGTTCGTATGTAAGCCAATTTTTATTATTTGACAAATTTATTGGTGCGTTGTCGCTTTGACGTACCGGCCCTTCTGCTAATATTTTACTTGGTATATTCTTTAACATTTTAGGATCTCTAATAGATTCCAGCCGTGTGCTCACATTTATATTTCTATCGTTATTTGAGGGCATAGGTCTCTCCGGCATTTTGAATAAATTATCCGATGTCGTAAGGCCAGCAGTTTCAAAATTATTAGAACTTAATGCATTTTTCAAAATATTTGGTTTACAAGTCGTGTAGTTTTGTCTCTCAGGCTGAACAACTATGGGTAAATTATGTTTAATAGCCTTTGGAGGATCGCATACAGGAAAAATGGTAACGCCATCTTGTTTGTACCCGGTTTTTCTTTTTTGTAAATTTACTACGTTTTGCGCGGATTTACGTGGATATCTTTCCACGTTCTGTTTATTTGTTTTTTGAAAAGAGCCAGTATTAGGATATGATGGATTATGTCTGGGTTTGTTTAAATTTGAGACTTCTCTACAATTTTGTGCATTCATTGCTGTGAAATCTTGTTCCTTATAGCTGCAACAAATTTGTGAAGAGTGTAACAGGTAATGATGAAATAATAACAGCTTGTAAATAGTATCATGCTACATCAAAGCATCCTTCCCTAAAGAAGTACGAGCTTTTGTATTACGCTTACTAATATGTTATTAGTGACTAGATCTACCCGCAGCTCTGCACGCGTTAAAAAAAAATGTTTTAACGAAACGTAAAATTGTGAGTTTACAATTATAAAAATGCTGTTTAAAAACAATTGTTTAAAAACAATTTTAATGGAGGTAGAGCCACGCTGAAACTATTACTGGTTTGAATATGAATATGAATGGGTCGGCTCGGCCGGGGTAGTACCACCCCCTCATAGAAAACCGACGTGAAGTAACAGTGCTTGCATTGTTGCGTTTCGTTCGGTCAGTGAGAGCGCCGGAGGCCCACTTCCCCTCCTCTCCCTCCCCTAATCCCTTCCCCCAAAGGGTGGCAACGCACTTGCGACTCCTCTGGTGTTGTTAGTGTCCATGGACGATGGTGATCACTTAACAGCAGGTGATCCACACGTTCGTTTGCCACTTTTGACATAAAAAAAACACGCACGTCACTTACAGTAACATATAATGTATATTATACATGTATATATTATACATTAGATATATAAATACTAACAGTGTGTCAAATGAGGTTTATCAGCAGCAATAACTTTGGAACCTTAACCCACCATATAACTACCTCATGTGCTCATTTACACTGTAAAAGGAACTAATGAAACAATGACATAAAGATGTTATTATAATGATATAATATGCCCATATTGTCAAAAAGTATATTTACGGGACAACCTTTTCAAACAGGAAAGACATATGTAATGCATTTAATAAATTTTTCATAGCGTTTTTCAGCCTTCCGATCCCGCTGAAGAGCATATAACCTGTCCCGAATGCCCTTATGCAAATACTGCCCCATCCATTACAGTGAATTTTCAAACCCTTATAAACATATTTAGAAAACTAGACATTAAAAAGGGCGCAGGCGTGGATGGCTTACCTGTTATTTTCATTAAAAAATGTGAAACAGGATTAATTGTACCCCTACAAATGATATTTCAGAAGTCTCTAAATGATGGTATATTCCCTAAGCAATGGAGAGATGCACAGACTGTCCCAATTCACAAAAAAGGTCGTAAAGATGACATAACAAATTATAGGGCAATCTCGCTATTAAATAATTTCGGGAAAATGCTGGAAAAACTGGTTTATGAGCATATTTATGCAGTTTCGCAACACTGCATTCCATCATCACAACATGGTTTTGTCAAGTCACGTTCTGTCATTACCAATCTTTTAAGTCTAAGTGAATATGTTGTTTCTAACATGAGGGATGCGCAAATAGATGTAATTTATACAGATTTTGAAAAAGCATTTGACCGAGTAAATTATAACATCTTAATTTCAAAATTACAGGCAATCGGAATAAAGGGCAATCTCTTGCGCTGGCTAGAATCATACTTAAGAAATAGGCGTCAAGCAGTAGTGATGGGCGGATACAGATCAGACTTTGTTGATATCACTTCGGGCGTGCCTCAGGGGTCCTTGTTATCGCCACTACTTTACAATATTTACCTTTTTGATATAGCAGATTGCTTTCAACACTCAAATCATCTTCTATATGCGGACGACAAAAAAATTTTTCGTCGAATAGACAATTTTGCCGACTGTCTACTGCTCCAATCTGATTTAAATCGACTAACAGCTTATTATCAAGCTAACAAAATAAATGTTAACACCCAGAAGTGTCAAACAATAAGTTTCACTAGGAAAAAGTCAAAAAAAGTCCCCTATCAGTTACGACTACCACCTCTGCAATGAGACCATTCCCAGAACATCACAAGTAAGAGACTTAGGCGTCATTCTTGACAGCAAATTCACATTTAGTGGACATATAAACCATATTATTAGTAAAGCTTATAAATCCCTTGGATTTGTAATACGTAACAGTAAACCATTCAAGGATCCTCAATGTCTTAAGGTGCTTTATTTTAGCTATGTTAGAAGCGTATTAGAATTTGCTAATTTGATTTGGAGACCTTTTTTTAAAAGTTATATTGATAATATGGAAGTAATTCAACGCAAATTTATTAAACACCTCAATTATAAAGCTAAAACATTTAACCTATCATATGAAGAATCATGTGAACACCATAAAATAAATACTTTGGAAGATAGACGCCAACTAACGGATATAGATAGCTGACCTTATAAAAAGTAATTTAGGTAATTTTAATTTATACTAGCTGCTAACCGTGACTTCGCTTGCAGTGCTATCTCGAAAACGGTTCGACCGATTTTTGCGGGACTTTCACCGGCAGATAGCGGACATTATAAAAAGTAATTTATATTATTATATTTTAGACTAGCTGTTACCCGCGACTTCGTGCACATGCAATTTAGCAAAAATATGTTGTGCACTGTAAACATGTGCGTAAGACGTACGTTGTACTGAACTCCAAGAATTGAATAATGGAAGTTCATATATCTGTATCTATGTATGTTATTTGAATTATACTGTCTTTTTGGTCGTTTTGGCAGCCATTTTGTTTTATATAACGCGCTTTCGTCTACATAACTCACTAACCATAGTAACATATAAGAATATTGTATCGAGTTCAAAGAGAACTATTTAAATTGTCGAATATTAAAAACTGCTTAAACTGATATAAAGTTTTATTTCTTGATTTATATTTACGCGACTTCAAGACTTCAGTTCATTCATTGTTGAATTGTTCAACATTATAATTACTAATACTAACTTAGATGAAAGAATAGGTCTGTCTAATAAGATATTATACTATTTATTTATTCCATATAGGTTCTTCACAGCTGACAATGTGTATTAAATAAAACAGACCTATTCTTTCATCTAAGTTAGTATTAGTAATTATAATGTTGAACAATTCAACAATGAATGAACTGAAGTCTTGAAGTCGCGTAAATATAAATCAAGAAATAAAACTTTATATCAGTTTAAGCAGTTTTTAATATTCGACAATTTAAATAGTTCTCTTTGAACTCGATACAATATTCTTATATGTTACTATGGTTAGTGAGTTATGTAGACGAAAGCGCGTTATATAAAACAAAATGGCTGCCAAAACGACCAAAAAGACAGTATAATTCAAATAACATACATAGATACAGATATATGAACTTCCATTATTCAATTCTTGGAGTTCAGTACAACGTACGTCTTACGCACATGTTTACAGTGCACAACATATTTTTGCTAAATTTCATGTGCACGAAGTCGCGGGTAACAGCTAGTCTAAAATATAATAATATAAATTACTTTTTATAATGTCCGCTATCTGCCGGTGAAAGTCCCGCAAAAATCGGTCGAACCGTTTTCGAGATAGCACTGCAAGCGAAGTCACGGTTAGCAGCTAGTATAAATTAAAATTACCTAAATTACTTTTTATAAGGTCAGCTATCTATCAGTGAAAGTCCCGCAAAAATCGGTCGAACCGTTTTCGAGATAGCACTGCAAGCGAAGTCACGGTTAGCAGCTAGTATAAATTAAAATTACCTAAATTACTTTTTATAAGGTCAGCTATCTACCAGTGAAAGTCCCGTGGAAATTGGTTCAATCGTTTTGGAGATAGCACTGGAAACGAAGCCGCGGTTAAATGCTGGTTTAAATTAGAGTAGCCTAAGTAACCCGCTGTAATTGTACCTGCCGCCCAGTGAAATTTCCGTCAAAATCGGTCCAGCCGTTTCGGAGATTACCTGGAACACTCAGACAGACAGACAAACCGACAATTTTTTTTTAAATTGCATTTTTGTTATCAGTAGCGTGTATACTTTCATATCCAATCAGTATAAAAATAATATTGTGATATTCATACAGACACTTCATTTTAATTATATGTAAGTATAGATTTCAAGCACTGAGAAATCTGAACAGAAATAATTTGCACTTTCGTGAAATTGCGGTATCCATAGACTAACAAACCTGCGCGTAGTTGTAAGTGTAAGCTGTTTCATAATTCTATGGCGGTGTCACACGAATACATCTCGAACGTTCCAATTATATAGAAAAGTATCTATTATTGTTCGCATAGCCATACTATTAGTGCAAAATATTACCAGAAATCGATTCGCTTTATAAATAAAAACAAACTCTTTTACAAAATATTTTCATTTTCAGTTAACAGTTTTTTATTAAATGGATACACTGTTTGTATACGTCTATATAATATAAAATAAAATATATTTATAGTCATTATTTGTTAACATATATTAACATAAAATCCATAGCTGTTCAGTGAAGTTGCAAATGGTATTAAAATATTGTATTTTTTATATGCATTTGACTACTATCTCATTTTATGTTATACTAGCCTCTGCCCGCGACTTCGTTCGCGTGGAATAGCTACTTTGGGCTAACGCTACCTACCACTTAGCGGAAGCTCCCAAGAGGAAAAAATACCCCGATTTTGAAACATTCTTCATTGGTACTCCGCTCCTATTGGTCTTAGCGTAATGATATATAGCTTATAATCTCGATAAATAAGCTATATACCACTGAAAGTATTTTTCAAATCGGACCAGTAGTTCCTGAGATTACCCCCTACAATCTCACAACGTCACAAACTCACAAACTTTACCTCTTTATAATATTAGTATAGATGACGAAGTGGCCCAAGATAATAAACTCGCTATACCTAATAACTCGCTAGTCCCAACGCTCAAGTATAGTTGCCGGAACCCACATATAAGTTCTTGCCAACAGATTTTGAACTTAAGGATGGTAGCTTACCAAATCTAGATTAAGTCCTACCACCATGCTATGGATTCATCGCGATAATTTCGCTCACCGAACCCCCCTTCGGCTCATTCGCAAGGATACGAACCTGCGTCGATCGATGCGATGTTCAAACAATCTAACCACTGATCCAACATCGCAATATTGCACGTAGATTGCAGTGAGAGGTAGCTCCATCTCCACATTATGGAGATAAATGTTCTAGTCTTACATTAAACTAGCGAACCCCGTGGGCAAAGTTATCCTGTCACACGGGTCTTAATAGTTTATTGCTATTGAAAAGTATTAGCGGGGAATTATGTATTTTTTTTATATAAGGAATCCAAAAAAAATTACAAAAATACACTCAACAACAGAACCATTTACTGGGTTTCTACTTTTTTTTCTAAAAAGCAGGTGACCACAGAAGTTAAAAAAACATCAAAATCGGTTTAACCCCTTTAAGAGAATAATTACGAACATTTACTAAAATATCACTTTTTATAAAAACAAGTTTAAATAAATATAACTCACAACAATAACACATTTATCCACAACTAACATTTAGTACTTACAAATTCATTGGAACAGTTACAACACGAAGCGATTTCTTCGTTGGTTTTGTATATTTAAAACTTTTACTATTTTTCGTTTTGATAACAGGAATTTTAGTTATTTTCGGCTGATTTATTAGTTTTCGCAATAACCAATTATGTTTTTTGAATTCCAATGAAAGCCGCCTATTTATCGCGTCATTTTGTATTATTCTTAAATACTCCGAATTAAATGCTCGATTACAACTTTTATTTTTATTCATTTCATAACATACTGACCAAATAAAGTTAATTTATGTATACAAGCTGCATTAACTATTAATTTCAAACTGTATTTGAAGATCATCATATTACAGTAAACAAATGAACGATACGAGTAATCGAGTTACATCTTGCTAAGTTCACCGTCGTGTACTATCGGTGATGGATCTGCTCAATGACTGCCGCAGCTAACGCTCGTGTTGTATCAAGAGAGGTAGATGCAATGATGGCGCCAAATTTCCATCCAATAGTCGCTAGGTGCGCGCGCATACAGCCTTACAGCCAATCTCTTTGTACAACATTTAAAAAGTAGGCCGCCATAAGTATTATTGCCAGCTTTCCCTCGATATCCAGAACATCCTGGATTTATTCAGAGAAGCATATATCGTGTGTACAAACGAAACCTCACCATATGAGAAGGCACTCTTTATATATGATTTTTCTGTTCGGTATATATATTCGGTGTGTCTTCGTTTGTTTAAAACTTCTCTAATACATTTTGTATTGTTATTGCAAAACTTCTAATACTTAAGAAATTACTTTGGCAGATCCTGTCAGTATCTGACCTTTCGTCTCACTTTTGAATTATGTATATCGCAAATCTCGAGTGCCACAGTTGGCAACCCTAATATTGAGCTATTATTTAACTTTAAAATGTTTAACATAAATTATACAATAACCTCTATGATACATTACAGCACATACATCGAAATAAAATCAAATTAGTATTGAAAAAAAACTTACAGTTTTATAGATTCCAGCCACCTAAATTTTTTCAAGGTAAAAATAGATCAAAAAGCTACAAAACATAATTAGTATCTTACTAATTATCCTACATTTCGATCGAGAGAGCGATTAGGTAAAAATATTAATAATCAGTTCTTGCTATTACCTGTTATAAGGTCATTGAATGAGGCCGCCCAATGAAAATGAATTACGTAGTTTATTTTTAGACATAAATACACCTGGCTATACAATTACACATTGTTTTTTTTTTCAATTAAATGTACGAAGCAATACATTGTAATACGAACTATATCGTTGTAATTACATCGATAAACATTAATTATTAGATTTACTTTTAAAATATCTATGAAATACAATAACGATACGTAGGTAACTATATTTTTCTAACATTTAGTTGTTTATTTTTTAGCAACCAATCTTCTAGTAGATTGTTACCGCCATTATGGAGCAGGTAAAATATTACAAGTGTCGTGTGACCATTTCAATGTTCTAACAAAATAGTGGCCCCCTTGTTATAATTTTATTTATTTATTGAACACCAACACAATGTACACTGATCATTATTCAAATAAGACACGCACAATCTGTAACGGTAAGTGTCATCGTAATTAGAGGTGTAGACTGCATGCTTAGTCTGACAATGAGCAAACAGTTAGGGTTACAAAATGAAATTAAGAAATTCACTGAGTTTACATAAGAAAATTAATTCCGTAAACAAAATCAAACATAATTGGAAATATAGTAGTATAAATCACTAATAGACATTGTAATAATTGTTAGCTGTCATACGTTAACATGATGGAGGCATAAAAAAAAAGATTTGAAGCAGAATTTTATATGACCAATTGGAAAAATTAAAATTAAAAGAAATAAAAAAAAACTAATATAATGAGAATACGGGCAATAACGATTAGACAATTTCTCCTTTTAGTTCCTTTCTAAACATGGCGATGTTTATTGCGAATAAGTCAACATTTGTATTTTGTTTCGATGTGCTGTTGAACTCACGAGTTAATCTGTTAAGTGGTGCCTTTTTACCTAGGTTAGAATTACTGTGAGTTTCTTTGATGATACTTATAAATCTTGTAGATCTAGGGAGTCTCGTGGGTATAGCAAAGTTGAGGTTTAACAGGAGATAGGGAACGTCGAGTAAGCCATTCGCTAATTTGTACAAGAAAAGAAGATCGAAAGTGCGTCTACGTTCAGACAGCGACTTCATTTTGAAATGGCTGAGCCGATCAGAATACGAGCGGATAGCCTTTGCTAAATTGCAAGAGAAGGTCAAATGCCACATGAAGCGCTTTTGAACACTCTCGATCCTTTTTTTATAAACCTCGTAAAAGGGATTCCATACGACACTGCAGTATTCCAAATGGCTTCGAACTAGAGCATTGTACAGTACTATCTTCGTTCTAGAATGTCTGAAATCCCTGCAATTACGCAAAACAAAGCCCAGGCACTTATAGGCTCCATTACATACATTATCAATGTGCCTATTCAGCCGTAACTTGTTATCTAATGTAACCCCTAAGTCTCTTATGAACGTTACTTCTTTGAGATAATTATTATTAATTTTATAATTAGTATCAGGGTTACTTCTTTTTCTGGAGAAATGTATAAAGTAGCATTTGTCTACATTTAGGTCCATCTTATTATCTTGGCACCAAACAGCAAGACGGTCAAGATCTTGCTGCAAAAGCAGAGTATCATTAGATGTCTTGACTGATTTGAAGATTTTTAAATCGTCAGCGAACAGACAGTAATTGTAATGATGGAAAAATTTGCCAATATCGTTAAAAAAAATGTTACAAGATAAAGGACCCAAATGAGATCCCTGTGGAACTCCAGATAGGCCTTTGTAAGGATGGGAACTATGACCACTTACGACAACCAATGATTTTCGTTCCGTCAAATAGGAACTACACCAACTCAGCAAAGGTTCTGCTACTCCATAGGCTGAAAGCTTGCTGAGAAGCAATATATTAATGGTGGACTTTTTCGAAAGCTTTGTTGAAGTCGGTGTAAACAGCGTCAACTGAGGAGCATGTATCCAACTCTTTAGAGATTTTGTCGACGAATGAAACCAAATTAGTTGCCTTGGACCTTGCCTTCAAAAAACCATGTTGGTGGGGATCCATAATTTTAAATATATATATATAATTTGAAATATCCTTCGAAAATAGGATGTAGAAGCTGTTCAAACACTTTGGAAAATACCGGTAATATGGATATAGGCCTATAATTTTTTATCTGGTATTTGTCACCGCTTTTATGAATAGGCAATACATGAGCTACTTTCCAATCTGACGGAAAACATTCAGAACTTAAAGATTTAGAATTTTCGTGCTCCGTGGTATTAATTCCCTTGTGCACAATAACCGTACTACGTTACGTAAAATACCAACAACGTTACAAAATATAGTGTCAAATAACGTAAGATTATGAATAAAATATAAAATCCACGACGTGATAGACTAAGATGCCGCTAAAAACTCTACTTTGAATGTGTTAATAATTACCTTTTCTTAAAAATGTTGCATATCTAACCGACAATATTAATATGTTACTAGTAATATGGGGTATATTAGATATTAACTAGAGGCAGTTGACCAGAGATCTTCAACTCGGCGAGTGATATCAAGTCGGTAAACCTTACCACGGCAATGATTGTATAACATAATCCATTTTAAAATTTCAGGCCAATTTAAGACTTTTACCAATTCAGCTAGATGTCTTGTAGGAATCTTGTAGGTTTACATTCTAACCTTAGAGTTATGCCATCCATGAAGTATCACATAGATGACATAAAGTTACGCCCCATTTATATAAAACCTCTTTGGAAAAGTATTTTGAAAATATGCATTTTTGTATTACCTCATTTGTGATCTGTGATGATCTTATAAGGAGTAACTTGGCCAGTTTTATTTTGGACTAGCTGTTACCTGCGACTTCTTCTGCATGGAATTTAGTAAATAAATACAATATATAAATAAAATTGAAATAACTGTTTATGATGTCGAAATGACAGCCTTTTACCAATTAAATTATTTGTTTAATTTAGTTATAATTAATATATATAAAGATATCCAAGATATCAGATATCCAAGAAACATAAAAATATTGTTCGAGCTCTAAGGACAACATTTTATATATAACGCAATGTGTTAAGACAAAAGACAGACATACTGATTGGATAGCCATATCTCTTTTAAACGCGTTATGACTGAGTTTTTCCACTTCAAATTAAGTATAACCTACATTTTTTAATACATTTGGTTCCTATAATTATATAATAAAGCCTCATTTGTTGACTTTAACTTAATAATTACCTATGCCATATTTATACCTTTATGGTACATATAGAATGCGTTCCACTAAGCGCTCACGCTCACTACCGCGACTTCTCCTTTTTTTTTCCTCGAACTGACTACGCTATTGACCCGACAGGGTCTTCACAGCTTCACTGGACTACTAAGGCGGGCGCTTAAGGCACTCAGCCGATTTGGTTTTAGGTAACATACACAAGGGCGCACGGCACCTCGGCTTGGGCTGTTACCCGAAAAAAGTCGCGTCTGTACCTAGCTAACTATTCTAAGCTATTTATACATATATACATTTGTGAACCATACAATCGAAATTGCATGATTCACAAATGCATACGTGTATATCGGAATGAAACGAACTAAACTATTCGATTCAGTTCGATGAGGAAAAAAAACAAAACCCTCCCTCCATGTGTATGTATGTGCACGTGTGTGAGAGAGATGACCTCGTATGTGTGTTCAAGTGATGTGGTTGAGTCACTGTATCATGATAATAATGTCGCGAGGGCTCCATTCGAGGACGACCTCGGCTCGAGATATTACTGAGAGCCACGTAGTGTAAGGGAACGAAAGAGAAATCCATACCTCGCGGCGGCGCGAAAGGAAAAATAGACATAGCAAAAATTATTATTATTACTCGATCGTTTTAGGGGGAGATGACGTAAATACACGGATTTACGGATGTTAGCATAATCATAAATCATACCCTAGAACAGAAGACATTTCTTTCTGTAAGATTTGCAATTTTGATTTCAAGACTGGATTCGTTTTAGCCAATCCACATATGTTTATCCCAAATGTTTAAAACAATTGTTCACCCCTGCGAAGCCGGGACGGGCCGCTAGTGTTTATATAATTTTCTTTATATACCAAACTTTAATTATAATAAAAATGACCTTTTTGGTCTAATAAAAAACATTAAATTATCATTGAATAATTATGAATTAATTTCTACATAGAATTTAACGATTCATAACATTTTTCAATAGAATTTAAAATTATCAAAACTTAATTGACATATTTCATTTAATGGATCTTAGTCTGGTGATAGGATTTTATATTTTACTAGCGGGCCCGGTAGACGTTGTCCCGCCCTTATTAACAATAAATCCTTGAGAAATTATATACCAAAACGTTCCTCATGAATCACTTTATCGACTGATGAAAACCGCATGAAAATCCGTTCAGTAGTTTTTGAGTTTATCGCGAACAGACAGACAGACAGACGCGGTAGGGGACTTTATTTTATACTATGTAATGATTTATAGAGGTTGTGTTATTTCACTCTATATTCTGTATTGATAGGATTTACGTAATATAGTTCGATTATTGTTTACAAGAGGTTGGAAAATTCGGGGGTGTAAGGGGTGTCGAATAACATCGTAAGACTTGAGACACCCAAGCCAACCTCACCTGCACGTGGTGCACCCTGCTGAATAACGAACAAGGCAATGGCGAAAGCGGGCTGGTAGGGCTTTACAGCCTGACTGGGTCGCAACCACCATGTATATGGCGAAAAAGCCCGGCATAGTGATTGGCTTTTGCGGGTCGCGTTTCGGGATCAGCCTGTGCATATCCAGCTTTTCGCAGACCGACATTACAGCGGCGACCGGCGATGGATATTATATCACTCGGTGGTCGCCGTTGTTTTTGGATTATACTGTGGATTATACTTACCATCAGGCGCAGTGCAGTCATTTTACCGTGCTCCTATATAAAAAAAAAAAAACACCATCGAACTGAATAGGTTATTAAGAAATATAGACAAAATCCAGCTCCAAGTAATGTCAATTGATATAGGCTCGAATCACACAATAAGCAGGAATTTTTAGTGTAGGAAATGATCATGAAGAAACAACAGCAGTGATAGGGCTTTTTCTAAATCTGCCTGGCTATTACTCTAAAGTTGAAAATCTGCCACCAAGTACTTATGGTGTCTTACGACAGCCGTATCAGCTACAATTATCTCGTAGATTTAACTTGCTCATCACCCCTGCCAACTTCCTCGTTTAACATCAGCTGACATTGTGAATAAATCGCTACAGCTAACATAGTTAAAAAATATATATCTAGAAATTATAACCATATCGAACTATCAGTTTTAAAGTAAACGTTTTGTTATACATTTTTTCAAATATTTTCAATATAAATTAGATAGATAACGAGAAAACTAAAAATCGCTAAAGCTAACATAGTTAAAAAAAATATATTTATCTAGAAATTATAACCATATCGAACTATCAGTTTTAAAGTAAACGTTTTGTTATACATTTTTTCAAATATTTTCAATATAAATTAGATAGATAACGAGAAAACTAAAATTTACAGTTTTATTATGAACTAGCTTCTGTCCGCGAGATCGGATCGAGACTGGAGCGAGATCGAACCGTGAACGGCATATGTATACGCAATGAGATTTGATCGGAACGAGACTGGAGCGAGATCGGACCGTGATCGGCATCATAGTGTGGATCGTGCCTTAATAGGTTATATTACCATATTTAAAAAAGACTCCGACTGATTTCACATTGTAATCCCATTAAAATGATACTAGTTCCCTTATACATTTCCATGTTCACGTGTGCCAAATCTAAATAGATAAAAATTCAGTGGCATGATGTTTGTCCACGATGAACTACGCAACTACTCAACCGATCTTCACGAAAGTTGGCATTATAGATAGGATCATTTATATTTCGATTAATGGCCTCATAATTTTTTAATTACAAATTAAATGATTGTCAATGTTGATTATTGTTATTAATTGAAAGTTTCATTAGTCCCGAACATAGGGCGCTTTAAATTAGCTTTTTGACAATAAACTGTAGGACCGACTGTTATAGATATCTCATAGATGTAGTAGCCATGTTTTAATTTTCAATTTCATTTCAAAATCAACATGCAGTAACCGAGCCACAGCCACGCGTGGTCGGGTAAGCTAGTCTAATATATAATATGAGATAATATAACATTAAAAGCAGTTATAAAATACGATTCTAACCATATATGCTAAAAACTAATAAGAACACAACAACAGACAAAAAGTTTTTTACAAAACTTTAAATGAAGTTTCTTCAATAAAATATAATTTTGTTTTGAGGCTCTTTTATATTTAATCAGTGTATATATACAGTGGTGGTCATATAATTAGAAACACTTAGAAAGAAAATATAACTTCAACGTACAAATGTTCATAAAAAATGTACACATTTAATAATTAATAGTCATGCAATAATATAGCCACTGAAATAAAAAACACATTAAACACATAAAATATTAAACATATCTTTCTTTTAATTACAAAATGAGTCTTACACATGTAGGAGTTTATTTTCCGTGAACGGCATGTGTAGACGCAATGAGATTTGATCGGATCGAGACTGGAGCGAGATCGGACCGTGAACGGCATGTGTAGACGCAATGAGATTTGATCGGATCGAGACTGGAGCGAGATCGGACCGTGAACGGCATGTGTAGACGCAATGAGATTTGATCGGATCGAGACTGGAGCGAGATCGGACCGTGAACGGCATGTGTAGACGCAATGAGATTTGATCGGATCGAGACTGGAGCGAGATCGGACCGTGAACGGCATGTGTAGACGCAATGAGATTTGATCGGATCGAGACTGGAGCGAGATCGGACCGTGAACGGCATGTGTAGACGCAATGAGATTTGATCGGATCGAGACTGGAGCGAGATCGGACCGTGAACGGCATGTGTAGACGCAATGAGATTTGATCGGATCGAGACTGGAGCGAGATCGGACCGTGAACGGCATGTGTAGACGCAATGAGATTTGATCGGATCGAGACTGGAGCGAGATCGGACCGTGAACGGCATGTGTAGACGCAATGAGATTTGATCGGATCGAGACTGGAGCGAGATCGGACCGTGAACGGCATGTGTAGACGCAATGAGATTTGATCGGATCGAGACTGGAGCGAGATCGGACCGTGAACGGCATGTGTAGACGCAATGAGATTTGATCGGATCGAGACTGGAGCGAGATCGGACCGTGAACGGCATGTGTAGACGCAATGAGATTTGATCGGATCGAGACTGGAGCGAGATCGGACCGTGAACGGCATGTGTAGACGCAATGAGATTTGATCGGATCGAGACTGGAGCGAGATCGGACCGTGAACGGCATGTGTAGACGCAATGAGATTTGATCGGATCGAGACTGGAGCGAGATCGGACCGTGAACGGCATGTGTAGACGCAATGAGATTTGATCGGATCGAGACTGGAGCGAGATCGGACCGTGAACGGCATGTGTAGACGCAATGAGATTTGATCGGATCGAGACTGGAGCGAGATCGGACCGTGAACGGCATGTGTAGACGCAATGAGATTTGATCGGATCGAGACTGGAGCGAGATCGGACCGTGAACGGCATGTGTAGACGCAATGAGATTTGATCGGATCGAGACTGGAGCGAGATCGGACCGTGAACGGCATGTGTAGACGCAATGAGATTTGATCGGATCGAGACTGGAGCGAGATCGGACCGTGAACGGCATGTGTAGACGCAATGAGATTTGATCGGATCGAGACTGGAGCGAGATCGGACCGTGAACGGCATGTGTAGACGCAATGAGATTTGATCGGATCGAGACTGGAGCGAGATCGGACCGTGAACGGCATGTGTAGACGCAATGAGATTTGATCGGATCGAGACTGGAGCGAGATCGGACCGTGAACGGCATGTGTAGACGCAATGAGATTTGATCGGATCGAGACTGGAGCGAGATCGGACCGTGAACGGCATGTGTAGACGCAATGAGATTTGATCGAATCGAGACTGGAGCGAGATCGAACCGTGAACGGCATGTGTATACGCAATGAGATTTAATCGGATCGAGATTGGAGCGAGATCGGACCGTGATCGGCATCATAGTGTGGATCGTGCCTTAATAGGTTATATTACCATATTTAAAAAAGACTCCGACTGATTTCACATTGTAATCCCATTAAAATGATACTAGTTCCCTTATACATTTCCATGTTCACGTGTGCCAAATCTAAATAGATAAAAATTCAGTGGCATGATGTTTGTCCACGATGAACTACGCAACTACTCAACCGATCTTCATGAAAGTTGGCATTTATATATAATTTGTATTTTGATTAATGGCCTCAATATTTTTTAATTACAAATTAAATGATTGTCAATGTTGATTATTGTTATTAATTGAAAGTTTCATTAGTCCCGAACATAGGGCGCTTTAAATTAGCTTGTTGACAGTAAACTGTAGGACCGACTGTTATAGATATCTCATAGATGTAGTAGCCATGTTTTAATTTTCAATTTCATTTCAAAATCAACATGCAGTAACCGAGCCACAGCCACGCGTGGTCGGGTAAGCTAGTCTAATATATAATATGAGATAATATAACATTAAAAACAGTTATAAAATACGATTCTAACCATATATGCTAAAAACTAATAAGAACACAATAACAGACAAAAAAAAATTGACAAAACTTTAAATGAAGTTTCTGCAATAAAATATAATTTTGTTTTGAGGCTCTTTTATATTTAATCAGTGTATATATACAGTGGTGGTCATATAATTAGAAACACTTAGAAAGAAAATATAACTTCAACGTACAAATGTTCATAAAAAATGTACACATTTAATAATTAATAGTCATGCAATAATATAGCCACTGAAATAAAAAACTCATTAAATGCATAAAATATAAAAGATATCTTACTTTTAATTACAAAATGAGTTTTACACATGTAGGAGTTTATTTTTTGTTACTGGCAGCTTGGACGCCTAATTGGAAACATTTTAAAAAACATCCACAGATCGTTCTTTTTTTGAAATTACAGGTTTACGTTATAACCTTGGAGGTATACCATCTATGAAGTATCACATAGATGACATAAAGTTATGCCCCGTTTATATAAAACCTCTTTGGAAAAGTATTTTGAAAATTTGCATTTTTGTATGACATCATTTGTGATCTAATCCCATAATTTTCATTCTAAAATATAAATAATGCTTTGTACATTATTTTGTAGCTAAAAAAGACCGTTTAACCCTTGAAATATTCGCTCAATACACAAATAAAATCAAAGTATTCGTCTGTGACGTCTAAATAACAGCCATTTACTAAACGAATATAAAAGTGTATATGATATTTATAACAAAAATTTATAATATTTTGTCTGTTTGACTGACCAATCTCCGAAACAGTAAAAGCGATTTTGATGAAGCTTTCACTAGTAGATAGATGATCTTATAAGAAGTAACTTAGACTAGTTTTATTTTAGACTAGCTGCGACTTCTTCTGCATGGAATTTAGTAAATAAATACAATATATAAATAAAATTGAAATATTTGTTTGTGATGTCGAAATGACAGCCTTTTACCAATCAAATTATACGTTTATTTTGGTTATAATTAATATATCTAAAGACAGATGTCCAAGAAATATAAAAATATTGTTCGAGCTCTAACGAAATAAAATTTATACATAACGCAATGGTATTTTCAGGACAAGACAGACATACTGAGTGGATAACCATTCTTTTAAACGCGTTATGACTGAGTTTTTCCCACTTCAAATTAAGTATAACTTACATTTTTTAATATATTTGGTTCTTATAAATATCTAATAAAGCCTCATTTGTTGACTATAACTTAATAATTATCTGTCTTTTTTTCGAACTGACTACGCTATTGACCAGGCAAGGTCTTAACAGCTTCACCGGACTACTAAGGCGAGCGCTTAAGGCACTCAGCCGATTTTATTTTGACAACTAGCTCCAGGGTGCGCGGCACACCTCGGCTTTGGCTGTTGCCTGATACATGCAATTCGCGA